>VZTZ01043086.1:358386-399963 GCA_013400955.1 Drymodes brunneopygia
AAAGAAAGAAAGAAAGAAAGAAAGAAAGAAAGAAAGAAAGAAAGAAAGAAAGAAAGAAAGAAAGAAAGAAAGAAAGAAAGAAAGAAGAAAGAAAGAAAAAAAAAGCTTTCGAAACTTCAACTTACTACTTGGAAGGTCTACAGACACGTGGCCCTCAGTTTACTGACAAGTGCCGAGGAAGGAGCCAGACCCATCGGGAGCCGGGGCACGGCCCGAGGGCTCCGGCCACCGCCCCTCCGACGCCGCTCCGGCCCCGCCGCGCCGCGACCCGGGGGCTGTACCCNCGCCGCCCCCGCGCCCTTCCCTCCCCTTCCCGGTTGTCCCTGGGCAACGGCTTCGAGCGTTCCATGTGCATTCCCAGAAGGCCTCGGGGAAGGGTTTCAGCCGTGACACATGCTTATAATCCATTTCTTCACAGTTTATCCCCACTCTGAAGTGCTGGTGACGCTGCTTGGAGGGAAACTTTTAAGTCTTTAATGCTGATGGGCCCTGGGTAGTGATGGAAAAAGGAATCAGTTATTTCTGCAAACTAAAGGAAAAGGCTGCTTTCTCACCCAAAGACATAACTTCTGAAAATTAACTAACGTCTACAGTCTGTCTATAAATTACAAGTTGTTATGTTCATACCTTCATTTTGTGATTTTCCTCGATCCTGTTTCACTGTCTATTTTCAGAGCATTCTTGGGAAAAAAAACCAACCAACAGACCTCCGAAAAACCAAACAAAAAAGTTGAAGACAACGGTTTTCAGAAGAAATGGGTAGAACCTCTCTCAGTCAGAGCCCTGTGGGCAGAATATCAGCAAAGAGGCACATCAGGGGTCTGAGGGACAATCTCTTTTCTCAGCTCTAGGCTGGTGATGGAGTAAGCCGTGCTGAGGGGAGAATTGTGCAAGTCTCTGAATAATAATTCATTCCACTGTTCTCTGTGGCCAGCCAGGGCTATTTTGGAAGGAATCCTAAGCTGAATTCTGAAATCAAATAACATTTTCTACTTGAAATGCAGCATAATTGCTATCAGTAGCTGCAGAAGTAACAGAAAACAGGCAAGTATAATCATTTTGGGGCCTCAAAGTCAGGTAGAAGTAGGTAAAGAAATCACAGCTGCTATCATCTCTCTCCTGTGATTCCTTTTAATCACAAATATCATTGCTTTCTTCCCAGATTTCTTACAACATTATACTGCAATGTTATACTGCAAGTGTAAATTTTGTTCTATTTTTATAAGCCGTATCATTCTGTTGAGATCATGGCAGAAACATGTCCTGGCCTCACACTGACAGATGTGTGCCATCATAACAGAAGAGCCAGTGGGTCAATTTCGGCCATAGGCAAGCCACATGTGAAGGCATCTCATTCCACTTTTAACATTCTAACTCCTATACAAGATTTATTATCTTCCTTGGAAAGCAACTGCAGTGACAAGTCAAGAACCGTTTATACTGACTGGTGCCTCCAGAAACAGAAGAAATCACACTGAACTTTGTGACTGACTGTCTGACTGACTGACTTTCCATAAAGCCTGACCAATGGATGTCTCAGGTTTACAATGGTTAGTAGAATATCACCCTGGCAGGAAAGGAAGCAAAAAACTTTTGGTAGGGGCAAGTCACCAGCTTCCCAAACTTTTTCACAGACTTTTCTCTAAACAGAGTCAGGCACCACTGTGACAGGTTGGTGCTGTAAATGTTAAAGATGAATGTAAATAGTGAAGTCAAAAAATTTGGTTTAACTCTGTGCTGGGTGTTGCTGGGCTGCAGATACTTTTCTTCATAGCAGCTTGTATGTTGCCATGTTGTAGGTTTGTGACCAAAGCTGTGTAAATAATGCTATTGCTTAGCAGTGCTTACACAATGTCAAGCTTACCTCTGCTTCTCAGGCTGCCCTGCCGGGGGTAGGCTGGGAGTGGGCAGGAGTTTGGGAAGGGGACATAGCTGGGAGAGCTGACCCCAACTGACCAAAGGATTATTTTATGCCCTATCACATCAGGTTCAGCAATAAAGCAGGAGGCTGGTCTTCCCAAGGTAGCTGTTGCTTGGGGACTGGTGGGGCACTTACCTGCTGGTGGGAGGTGCTAAGTGGTTGCCTTTGCAGATCTTTGGGTTTTTAAAAAACTTTTTCTTCATTTATTAAGCAGTCTTTATCTTGAGCCATTTGTAGTTTTCTCACTTCTCCTTTTCTAACTCTGTCCCTCATCCTGCTGTGGGTGTGGAGGCACAGTGATCAAGCAGCCCACTGGTGCTTGGGATCTACTTATCCCAAGCCCAGCAATATCCATTGCTGGGAAAGCTTGTCTTTTTCTTGTCATCAATAGTGGTAGTTCTTATTGCTATTTCAAATATAATTCTGGCCAACTGCTAGTTGGTTAGATATTTTATTTATTTCACATGAATGATCACATAAAAGATATACGATGATGCAGAGTCCATGTGCAAGAAGAGGGACATGATAATCAGGTGCATGTTCACCCTGTGTTTCAGTACACTCACATGGAACAATGGACTTGGCGTCTTTGAAAACTAAAGTGTCTCCTACAAGCAGGAAATGCACAGGTAGTCTCAAACTTGTAGCCAGGACTTTTCACAAATTTTGTCAAGAGTGTGCATCTATTTTGTGAAACAAACAGAAAGGAAGATGAACAGGAGAAAGTTGAGCCTGCAGAGACAGAATAAAGACTTTTATGTTTTTACTTTCATCTGTGTTTGCCATGAGAAGTGGCAATCAAACACCATGTGACAGACATATAATTGCAGCATTTTTACCTGTATTTCGGCAAAATTATACAAATCTATCAAGAAAAATGTTTTTAAATTTAATTTTATGAAAATATTCTGAAAGTGTCATTAAGTAACAACTTACTAATAAGGAAGCAAAGGGAGAGAACAAATGAGGAGAACAGCCACAAAATGTCATGAAAATTCACAAATAGTCACAAATTAGAGAATCCACAGAATCACAGAATATTCTGAGTTGGAAGGGATTCACAAGGCTCATTGAATCCAGCTCTTGGCCCTGCACAGGACAGCCCCAAGAATAAGAGCATGGGCCTGAGAGCATTGTCCAAACACTTCTTGAACTCAATATTTTAGTGAAATATAATTTATTCTAACACTAAAAAATACACAAACCAAAATAATACATATTGTATTAAAGATAAGTGATTATGAAGTAAAAGAATTCCCTATAGACTCAATACCTAATAAAGTGAAAAAGGACTTAATTAACTACAAGAACTTAATCAACCACACATTTGAATGAAATTTCATGACTAAACTTTTGATAAAGCCACTGTAAAATTTGCTGTCCTATGAAGGGACAGGGTCAGTCAGTTGCATTAATTTAAAGCTTCTGAAAAAAAAATCAAGTATGAATTAGAGACATATTTGAAAGAATATTGGGGAATGACATTCTAAAACAGTTTAAATATTTAATTTCAAAAGGGATTTAAATTAATAAGCTACTGCCAAATCAAAGTACTTGTTGAATTTAACTGTTGGAAATTTACATGTTGAAGTGTTCGAAATTATCTTTCTGCTTTTACTGGAAGTGCCACTGGGGGAGTAATTTCTCATTTTCTGAAACATCTGAAGTAGAATTACTGTTTGCTGGATTGCTTGTATGAAATTATTCTTTTTTTCCATTAAAAAAAAATAGTCATAATTTATGCTTTAAGAAATACCTGATGACATACGGTACAAACAGTCTTGTCATATAACTTGTTTTATATCAGTCTCAAAAGACACTTAAAAGGAACTTTCCCTTTCTGACAAGAAGCAGCTGGCTTAAGGAGTGATGAATTTACAACACATCATTGTGGCATTTCAGTTTTCTGTATTACTTCACACATTAAATTACTCAATATCAATGTAAATGGACCTCTTTCTCTAGGGGAAAAAAAGGGAAATCAAAACAGAGAACAAGCCTTCCCTTCTTTTGATTTGCAAGTGAGATTTGTAAGTCTTCATTTTTCATGGGCACCCTGCCTGAACCAAGTGTATGCTGTGAGAGTATTGAAAAATGTTCCCCCAATGTATTTGTATTGTTTTCTATGAAACAATAAAATTAAATTCATGAATTGTCACTTTTAGCAAATAGCATAGCACTATCATTTAGAAACCGATGACTTACAGCCACAGTTTTTACCTAGACCTCAGTGCTGGTCATGGTATGGCACATCAGTGCATGTGTATGTGCTAATAGCTTGAGACTCTCAGAGCAGGACAGATGCTTCAGCAGTGAAAGCTTTAAGTCAGGAGTCAACACCACAGAACTTTCTGTGTAATCCTGAATAAACTGCATAAAATGAAACCAATCTAGTCATTTAACAGAAATTACCAAATACTTCAGTGTTTCTATTGTTGAATTTCTGCCTATGAAACTAGGAACTTCCGAAGTTCTCATCATACACAGTGTTTTGAGATTAAATTCACTAAGGTCCTCAAAAATTGTTGCCGTAGCACTTAAGGATTACAAAATCAGGAAGGAGATGTTTAAGCAGTACCTGGGAAATCAATAGATGGCACACTTGTTTCTTAGGGCACATGTATCCCAAGAAAATGAGATTGTGTTTTATGTCACCATGACTATTATATTTTTTGTTTTTATAAGTAGGTTAGGAGTGACCACTGGCAGCTAACATAAATGAACATATACAAGTGTGGTTTTTATCTAAAGAGGTATTTGAAAGCTGTAGATATTATCAGAGATGTTAAAGGATGACTGCAAGGAATGACTGGAGGAAAGGAAGAAGCTGAAGAAATTTTTGACCTTATATATAACACAGATCAGATAATTCTGCCTAAATATTTTCACATCTCTTAGCAAATATATTTTAAACCTTGTTTTCCCAAGACATAGACCCTTTTAAAGGCTAAACTGAGTCAGTTCTCAGGGATACTGTTAAGTGTCATTCTGGACAGATTTTTTCATATCGGGTGTCCTCAGAGACCACAATCTCCTGTGCCAATGAAGAAATACACAGATTGTGTTTTAAAAAGACTTTTCTTGCCCAAATTTCAATGTACTATGTACAGCTTTATTCTTCAAAGATGAAATAATCTGTAGTGTCCTCAGGACAAATTGTGCTGCATTGTTTCCATTCTTGTAGCAGCACCAATCCTCTGAAGCCTTGCCAAAGGCTGTGTTTCAGCAAGGAATGACAACTCTGTTTTTATCTTGCATTTGAAGACTAGAGTCACAAAATATAGAAGACAGTTTAATGAATATTTTTAAGTTGATTCAATACTGCAGCATTCAAAATGAAAATTATTCTTTATCAAATTCTTTGCTCTTTTAATTATAGATTTAGAATTCTCAGACTTTGAGAGTTTGGTCCCTTTCTTTTTTCTCCCTATGTTTCTTTCAGTTTCGTAGGGGAAACTGAGCAATTTTTTCACTTTTCTTCAGTTCCTCTTCATTAATCTACTCTGTAATTTACATAACTCTCTCAACTCAAAAAACAGTACAGATTACACAATTACAGTCGCATTTTACTTTTTCTTACTGTGCAACTTTTAAAATCTTAAGGCAAAATATACCTGCAACTGAGAGGAAAAAATCCCCTGTGGAGGGTTTTTTTTAAATTTGGAAAACAGAAAAGAAACAAACATTTTAAAGCTTGAGGTTATGCACATGAGTCATAAAAATAAATTTTCCTGAGAAAGATACTAGTTTGGATGAAAGTCCCGTTGTGTTGTTTTGGGTTTTTTAACTGGAAATTCCCTTTATGTCTAGCAAATGAGTTCAGAAATGTGACATTTTGTCTCTTTATTTAATATATTTTAAGCTGTCGGTCCATATATTACTTTTAGTTATTATTTATTAGATTCTTCACTTTTACCTAGGATACATCTCTCTGTTGTCCTTTCTGATGTTAAGTAGCGAGGGTATGTCAACAGCCTGTTACTATTGCAAAAAATCAGATACATGTATTTAAGGATATCTAAGTGTCTTCCAGATGTTTTTTTCCCTTTTCCCATCGCAGTCAGGGAAACTTTTGTAAGATTCAGAGCATCTATTTGTTCCCACACCCTATGAACTCTTGTTTTGGAGTGCTTTTGCTAGACTCACACCAGATATGAGAATCCAGCATCCTGCTGGCCAACTGCTTAATGAGCCCATGGGTTACTTGGACAGAGCCAGCACTGCTGTCTCTGAAGCCTGGTTGCACTGCCAGGCCTTACTGTTAGAATAGTGTCATTCACATTTTCAGTTAGATATAGATCTAGATCTGTCAGCCAAGCTCTTCTTATATTTTTTCTTCCTAAAAGTGGAAGAGAGGCACAAAAAGCAACATAAGCTGTGCTTTAGTCAGTGACCTTGAACTGCATGGAAATGAATGAGACTCTTGTTTTAACTTGAAATTCTTTTGAATTTCACACATTTTCCAGGTTGATTACTATCCAGTTCTTCGTTTGGCATTATTTGTGTTGAAAATTACCTTGGCACATTGTTAGCCTACCAAAATGCTACCGATTTCTGGATGTTAAAGAAATTGGTTATCAATCCAGTCATTTTAGGTGTTTGTCAGGGTGCTTTCAGGAGTTTTAGTAGGATTTCTGCACAGAATTGTTTCAGAACTGCATTTAGTTTAGGATATTGAATAAGATGCTAACTAACATTTCCTGCAACACATTCTTCTTCTGTCTTCTGCTTTTCCTGTGTTCAGTTAGGTGTCATTGGATCTTGCACTCCCTTTGACTCTAGAAGAACTGCAGCTTTTTACTTGCCCTTTCCTAATTTCTGAGTAGATACATACTAATGCTCCTTTTACTATGCTTGAATCAGAATAGGTCTAAATGCTGTGGGGTTTTGCAAAATCACTGTTGTCCAGAACAGCAATAATTCGAGGTCAGTTGCCTCTGTAAATGGTTCATTTACAGCGCAGAGCAGAAACTTTTCAAAGAATTTGGGAAGTCCAGACTTGAGGATATGATTTCCAATGAGGAGAGTAATGTTATTGAAAAAGGCTTTTAGATATATAATTGTGTTTTGTTGCTTTCCTTATCATTAGTGAGACACACAAATGACTGTACCCAGGTGGAACAAGGTCTGTCTTTATGGTACTCCAGGATCTTGCTCTTTTCACCATTCCGATTCTGCAATTCTCTTGCAGAATTAAAGCAGGAATGAGAAGGGAAAGGATGCAAGCTGGAAAGTTCATGGGTTTTAGTTCCTGACACAAGACACATGAAGCTGAGCACACTCAAATCAGGGTACTCAGAAGCATTCCCTTTTTCTTTTTTTTTTTTTTAGCTCTTTTTATGAAGATGACTGATTTGAAGATGTGCTGGATTTATGATTATTTACTTTCTAAACTTTTAAATCTGTACACTAGCACTGCTTTTCATTGCTTGCTGGTTTATTGTGGTAGTGTGTTAATTTCCAGCGGGTAGGAAACAAGCTTGCTTGCTTGCTTGCAAAGGGAAATCAGATCCTAAAAGCATTTATGAAATGATGGCTGGTGTCTGTTTGCAGACTTGCTGACATATTTTAAATTTGGCCTTCATAAAATTCTCTTGGACATTTTTTAGTCTACTCATACCATTGTGTGTATTTAATAGCTTCACACATCAAATTAGGCAAAGATTAAAGTGATCATTTTTTTCTCACTGAGCCCAACTTTTGAGACATTTTTGGTTGCAATAGCTGGTCATGCAGCCCATGCAGTTAAGCAATGGGTTAACTGTTTCCTTGTGACAGTTCTTCAGTTGCTATAGATTAGCAGAGCTGACTTCAGCAGAACCAGATCTATTTCCAGCAGCTCAGGATATGGTCTCTTGAGCTATATTGCAATTAAACAAACTTGTTCAATTAGCAACAATTACTTTTGACAGTGAAAGGATAATAGAGGATTTTGCTTACAGGTGTCTCCCTTTGATCTTAGTCCATTGAACCATTTAATGATTCTGTTTCGTTTGGTGCTGCAAGCTATCAACTAGACAAAAAAAAATTAGTTCTATCATTTTCAAAGGCCTTTGCCATTAAATGTTCATGCCTAAATCTATTTGTGTGTGACTCAAGAGGCAGTAGCAGCAAGAAGAGCTGCAGTGAAAAACAGTAAAACAAGAAGAGATCCGAGATGCACAGAGGAGGCTGAAATGGATTGCTTGATGACAAAGCTGGAGCATGAACAGTCAGAGAAATAAATCAAAGAATGGTTTTGCTTGTTCTGTTGGATTTTCCTGTATTTGTGCAGGGGGCAGGGACATATGCTTAGGATTACAGCTAATGTGCCTTTCAAACAAAAATAGTCATTCTCTGGGGTTTATATTTTCTGTTCTCAGAACTCATGAATTCAATGTTGAAGTCATTAGCACTTTACAGGAGAAGATAAATCTCCCTTCAGGTCTCCCTGACTGGACCTAAAGAATAGAGATGCAATATTTCCTCAAATGATAGCTTGATGCCAATCCTTATCTCTAGCTGCCTCAGCCTGGTTGCATATTATATTAAAAAGAAGGCTGAGAGTAACATCATTACTGAAGACCAACACAGGCATACTGACATTCTTTAGAACAAGTATTTTATATTTGGCAGACCTGTAGATAGCTATAACTTCTTTTAAATTTTCAGGAATACTCTGTGCCCATGTCTGTTGTCTTACTTCACTGTCATGAATAGTAAATCTGTGCACAGTAAGTCATAATGAATTATGCTTATTAGCAATTACTATCTGATAAAATTTCAAGTTTATTAGAAAATTTAAACCGCTGGTAAGGATTTATATTTTCATATATATAAATTACATTTAGTATTATTCATAATATTCAGTTCTATCTCTCTCAGGCTAATATGGAAACCCTATCACAATGATTAACTCTATGTGTTTCTGTTATTATTCTGACAGGTTTATCAGAACAGTGTATTTCAGATTTCTGTAAATTATAATAAGATATGACAGGCAGTCTAGATAAGAAAGGATAAACATCTTCGAGAAGGAAAATTGGAATAGTTATATATATTGTATTTGGTAAGACAGAGATCTCATTGGAAAGAAAGATGGGGAAAAAATTATAACAATTTCAAGGCCATAGCCAATTTTAACAACAGATTCTACTTATTTTCCACTTGGCAACCATTATATTAGCTATGGCATTGGAAGATCAAATATAAATAGAAAACAGGAAGCTCTTTCACATTGCAGGCGGCTGTAATGGGAATTGCAAACAAAATGTAGTCATTTTTATTTGTCCCTGTCATTGTGCTAATGAGACTCTCTTGCTTATAAAAGGGTTTCACTTGACTATTGAGCTTTCTGCCAGTTTAGAAATTGGCCAGTACTATATAGTCGTATTGTATGTTTTAGCACCTGTTGTTATGGTCATTACTCAGGGATAGTGACAATTGCCCTTTGGTCTTTTGTACGTGTTGTTCTTTCCAGCCTCTCTATGGCTTATTGTTTTTCGGGCTCTGAACCTGTCATCTTCCCAGCCTGAATAATTTTCTCGCTGTAGGACAGTTAGTGTCTCATCAGTCAAATACTTCACTCTGGAAGTGATTTATTCAAAGCCATGGGGTTTTACAAAACTATCCAGATCACTTTCCTGAATGACATAAATGATACCATTACTAAATGTAATACAGAGGGATTTATTGCACTGTCTGCTTCAAAATAAACTGCAAGTTCTGTGCATTGCATGGTATCAGATATTGGTGCTTTCAGTCCTATTTATTTCAGTACCTGTGAGAATGCTGTGCAAGGCCAGGGGACAGAGGGAGCACTGAGTGATGAGCTAACATGAAGCTGGGAAATTGGGCTGCACCCAGAGAGCACATCCCCTAGCAGGACCTCTGTGAGCAGAAGGCTCCATTAATATGGCATGGCCTTGCGACAGCTTCATTCCTGCTTCATGATCTCATGTACTAAATCAAAGGATCTGTATAAGCGCTGAATACATGCGTGTGTTGGATTCCCAGCTGAAAGAGAAGGCCAAGCAGGAGCCAACTGCAGGAGCCCTGCAAGCAGTGTGAAATACTTGGCATGTCTGAAGTCTAAATTCAGTTATGTAATGGATGTGATTACCACAGACTAGCATCTTGTACATTCACTCACATCTTTTGGATAAAAAAGATAGAAGGCTGGAACCACATTGTGCTTATTATGCCAGAAGGAACATACAGCAAGAAAATGAACACCGTCAGATATTTTCAATTTCTCTGCTAAGGAAGGAGAGAATAAGGTAGTAATATCCCAAAAAAAGATAGAGACTGTTATAACAAGTCATCTAAATCCAGAAAAGAATCCTTTACTGTAAGTAAAATGAGGGGTTACACTTCATGTCAGAATGCTTTTATTAAACTGGTCACAGCTGTCAAGTTCAATCTGTAATTAATATATTGTGTTGAATAATGATTATGTGAAAGCATTTGGAGGTATTTTGGTGAATTCAATATGTGAATATTTTGAACAATGTAGACAGTATTATTAAAGATTTTTCTTGTAGTTACATTCAAAGAGTTATGCAGTTATTTATGGCCCAGGACCTCATAGTTGTCTGGTGGACAAAGTTTTCTATAGTTTTGATGAACACTACCTTCACTTTTTTGAAATGCTAAGTTTGTAGTCCTCCTCCTCTATGTTATTTTGACCTTTCCAGTGAAGAATTTCAAGCAAAAAGATGATCAAAAATATGGGAAGTTAACAGTGCTCCCTTCCTTTGTGAAGAGAATCAAATCCACATCTCAGTTCCAGACAGTGGGTTTGAGCTCTGTTAACTGTGTAGTTTGAGATTCAGCCACAAATGTTTGTAACTTCCCATTAGGCAGAGAGTTCAGTAAAATCCTAATTTATTAGTTACATTACTAATCTTCCCTTAATGAAGCTGTTGTTTATCAGTCTGCTTTGAAAATGAGGATTTTGTTTTTCTGTGTTGATCTATCTGTCCTGAATTTATTTCTTCACTTTTTATATGGAATAATATAAACCAAACATCAGTTTTTAAACAGCTGATTGTCAATCCAAAATGGGCAGAGGCAGTACAAAAGAAGATGCCATTATTTGTGGTTTTTATCCTAAAGATGTGAAAAATACAGAGTTGTTGTCTAGTAAGTACTTCCACTTTCTCTAAGAACATTGTAGCCGATAGCTGGAGACCAGTATTCCCTAACTTGCAGCTTGATATCCAGCTTGACTGATGTAATTATTTAAAATCATGGTCTGAACACACTCCAAAAGAATGGAAAGAGTGTGAGAAATGATCAAAATGTAGATCTTCCCAGGAAAATATAGCCCGTATTTGTATCACATATATCTATGGGTTATAACTGATTACCAGGTTTGGCTGTTAGTTGGCAGAGCAGGTGATATGTGCTCAAGGACAAAACCTGTGGGTCTGGAGAGGATTATCGGTTGTGCCAATGATGGCAGGGACCAGACTCACCAGTACTGAAAGCGCTTTCCATTCCAGCATGCCAAGTGTTGCTACACCAAACATTTGAAGCTGAATACCTGATGGTGATTTTTTTTTTCCATTAGAGTGTTTACAATTTTCTTTTAATAATTTCAGTGTATTTTGTAGAATTGTTTCCTTTGTTACTGTATTATTTTACAAGTTACATACAAACTAGAGACTAGGGCCTGCAATTTAGCTGCTTGTATTTGAAGGTACTCCCTATCTTTTCAGACATCCCAGAGGATCTCAGGAATCCTCAGGTATCTGCCAAATGTAGTGTATGATTAGTTCTCTCTCTGTAGTGCCCAGACAGAGGCCATAGCAGGTTTGCAAGAAACTAGGACCTCTCAAATGTGCCTCTGTACAAGTGTGTGAATCAGACCTTGACTTTTGTGATGGGCTTTATTTTGCAGAATTATGTATCTATATAGAGCACAACATCCTACAGTCTTCTCCAAAAATGTAATCATCAAAATGTCTAAAGAGCACTGGACTGAAAAATGAACTTAGATAAATTAAGAGCCTTTGCAGTATTTTTATTGTTGTTACCTAGACTCTTGCCAAACATATCCCCTATCTGTGGGAACTCATATACTTTGAAAAACTGCTGTTATTATTTATATTGTTATCTAGACTCATGTGTTTATTTAATTGAATTTAATTTCTGACAGCATATTCTGCATATTCCCTAATCTTCTAATCTGTATCACGTAATTTTAAAGAAAGATACTGACAAACACTGTGACCCTTCCAATTACACATCATCGGGCAGCTTCTTCAAAAATCACAATAATTGAACTCTGTGCAGAAGAATGTGGAAGGCTGGAAGGCATTTATGCACCAGTTCAGAGGGACTGGTCACGGCCTACAATTTGCTGTGCAGGTCTGCCAGCACAGGCAGGTCCCAGTGGCTGAATCTGAAAAATGGGCAAGCAAATCTGCTGTGCTGTGGGGGGAGATAAGCAATCCGGTGATGAGACACAAAAATTCAGTAATGTCAGAATTGTGGTCAGGGAATATCATAATCACTGTATCTTGTATATANCAGTTTTGAATTAATCAGAATGCAGGATTATGAGGATCTAGACGACAGATTTAGTGTATAGATGCAGATATAGAAGCTAGATATGAGAAGTATTACTGTGGTAGGAGTAGCAAACCATGCACATAGGCTTAGAATTTAGTTGGAAAGGACTATTGGAGGTCACCACGTACAGCTCCTTGCTCAAAGCAGAATCGGCTTTCAAGTTGCAGTGGGTAGTCTTGCTGAAGTCTGATTATCTTCAAGGATGGATTCCTGCTCTTTCTGGCAATCTGTTCCTGTCCTTAAGTACGCTCACAGAGGAATTTTTTTCTGTACCCACTCAGAATTCCCTTTATTGCAACCTGACTGTTGTCTTTTCCTTGTGCAGCTCTGAGAAGTGTCTGGTTTCATCTTTTCTGTAAACTCAGTTAGGCAGTTCAAAGCAGAAACTGAATTCCCACTTAGTCATCTCTCTTCCAGACTGAAAAGACCCAGATACCTCAGGTTCTTCTTGTATGTCGTGTTTCTGGTCCCTTAAACATCCTGGTGTCTGTCTGCAGGACTTGGCCCAGTATGCCCATGTTGTTCTTATACTGGTGTTGCCCAAACTGAGTGTTGAACAGAGGGGCTCTGTTCTGTTGGCCGTGCTGCTGCTTGTGCAGCCGCTATGGCATCAGCACTGCTGCTGCACTGACAGCCAGAGCCAGGAAACAGGGAAGCTGCACAGAAGTGGTCTTTGTAACTCTAGTTTCTGAGAACCATTAAAAAAACACAGATCTCATTAGGGTCCTTTTATATCTATCATGATGTTGGATAACTCAATTAAAAAGATAACTGAGAGTTGTCCTAGCATGGGTGAGTTCCCTAAATTGTATAAAGGAAACTGTAACTGCAGTGGTCAAGAATAATATGTGGTGGTTCATCAATTTTTTTTTCTAACAAAACCTGAAGTTAGGGAATTCACCAAGGCATACAATGCAAGGATATTGTGAAAACTGAATAATAAGAGAAAAGTTATACAAACCAACAAAAAAGTGAATTTCATATCCAGTGAAAAAATAAAAAGCTGTATGTATTTTAAATCCAGTTTATCTGAAGTCTAGTATATGAAAATTCAGTAGGTCCATCCATGACTAAAATGAAACAAATATTTTGTTTTTTATAAAGTTCTCCATAAAATTGTATAACAGATGTTTATCTGTAAATATTATGACTGAAGATTATTCTTTGTAACTTACAGAATATGAACTTAAAATATGTGAGTAGCACAGTATAACTAATGGTGTTTATTTTTACACGATTCAGGCAAAAATCATATATATCAGGCTTGTTTTCCATTTACACTGATATTATGAAACTGTTGAATGTCTCTTGAAAGATGCTGAGGACCCTCAGTTTCCACTGTTGGACTTTGACTTCAATTTCAATATATATTTTAAAGGACTACATGAGCTCTTGAGATGCTTAGTATATTGAAATAAACGTGCCTTAAAATATTATTCTTTTTCAATACAAAACAGATGGTGCAGATCCCTGATGTAACTTAATCTAAAACAGCCTTGGTCTTTGTCTGTAGTTCTGTCATAATTTATTTTCTTTTGTGCATTTATTCTATTGCAGCCTGAAATCACAAGGCAGAAGTCAGAGGTATGTGGAAACCTTCATTTCCACTTTTAAAATCCTGACCAATAATACTTGGTTGAATCTTTTGTGTTCCCTTTTGACAATGATCATGGAGGATCTCTCTTGGGCTTTGCATCAGATTCATTTTAGGCTCCATCATGATTTCCTCCTTAGTTTAGTATTTGCAGCCTACAACAGCAGAAGTTGCTTTGCTGTTAGATGATGACCTTCTGATTCTGTGAGATGCACTATTCCAGCTCTGGAAGTATATCGCTCTGATTTGCTTTTCAGTTGTTTTAGTTCTGATTAATGCTACCATGAAATCAGAATCAGACCAGCAGAATTACGGCAGATTTGAGTTCACTTAGGTATTTATTTATATTTCCACGACTCTACTTTTAATTCTAGGTGATATACAGAGCTCAAAAAAAACCCACGCAAAATTTAATTTGATATACAGTACATTAATAAAATAAAACTGCATTTGTAGGATTTAAATAAACCACAGTAAAAGCTGCATGATGGAATTTTAGTCTTAACTAAGCAGAGATATGAAAACCAACGTCCTCAACCCGTTTCAGGGTCTCAATGATGGCAGGTCTTCCACCTCTCCCTACTTGCAACCTTACTGTTAGTAGTGCCATACAGTTAAAACAACAGAGAGATAAGTGTTCAGGTGTAAAAATTGTGATGAAACTGCATATATTTTTTCACAGGCCTAAAATACCTGTCCTCTGGTTGGCATGACAGAGGCTACTGTCTAATGGCAAAGAGCTCTCTGCCATGTCCACGTTAGCGAGTAATTTGGTGCAATAAAAGGAGCAGTTACTGAGTTGAACAGTTCTGAGGCCTGTACAGCCACATTATGTGCAGTCCAGGGATTTTACTCTGCAGCAGTTTGAACTTGGACTGCCAAACCCCCACAATCATCGTGACCCCACACATGTGGTCTGAAGCTCTCTGAGGCTGTGTTTAAGTTAGCAGAGAGTGTGCTGCAAGAAGAGCAGACCTGCAGAGGGAAATAGCTGGTGCTGAGGACCCCACTCTATGTGTTTCAGAGGGTGTATTTCAAATTGGAGCTCTTCTGATCTTATACATTGAATGTCCATTAGTAGCTGCAGTGCCCTAGGTGGAACAGAGGTACATTTTCTAGTTTAGTTTCACCTACAAGAAATCCAGTTTAGGCTCTCTGAGACCCCTCTGCAGTGCAAATCAAAGAGTGGGGCAGCCAGGAGATCTGCTTCAAACACCCACTTGTGATGGGAACTGACTTGCTGCAATGTCATCGTGTTCTGGAGCAGCAAACACTGTTACAGGCTCACATGTCCCCAGCAGGGCTCAAGTGAAGCTGGTGGCCATATGGAGCACCATCATCAGGTTAGACAGCCCAGTTGGTGTCAATACTGTTCTTTAGACTGCACCAGTGTGCAGTAATCACATTGCCTCAAAACACAGCACTAATAGAGATGCAGTTGTAGCCTGGATTTTGTGGCAGAACATTCAGTTCTTCTTGGCATCTAAAATGGAACTGAAGCAGACCAAGCCTCTGCACTGGGACTTGGGAGGCAAGGATGAGTATGATTTCTGGAGATGGGTTTGAAAATTAATCTGTGTGCAGACTTGACAACCCAGTGCCTTGACACAGCCCTAGGCATTTAACAAGATTGTACACCATGGATTTTCCCTCTGTAAAATAACACTGGTGGAAGAATTTTGTGAGTTTCTGAGCCCCTTCTAGCCTGAAAGAACAGGAGCAGTGCTTCATTCCAGAATTTTGGGTATAGGGGTTTTTTTCTTGTTTGGTTGCTTGGTTACTTTTGTTGTTATGGTTGTTTTTTGTTTTGGGGTTGTTTTCTTTCTACAACACAATTGCCATTAGGTAAAGATTCAATATGAAAGTTCTTCAGCTGATGGTGGGAGAAGGTCACAGATATGTAATGGCCTACAGCAGAAGTCTAACCAGGTGGCTTTAAGTTTAAAAACTATTATAGCTGTTATTAAGAAGACAAGAGTATTTAATTACAAATTCTCTTTCTTAGATAGCCTGAAAAAGTCTTATTATAAACCAAACTCACTATGCTTTTTTAAAGTATTCATCTATCATTCTTTACACATTATAGTTTGTTCCAACAAAATATAACTGGCCCCAAGAATAATTGTAAGTGAATAAGTGGAGTATTCACCTCACAAGCAAAATAAAAACTTTTTAGTGTATCTAGACTAAATATTAAAATTTAATGCATTATGCTTTTTAGGTAAGGAATGTCATAGGTAAATTAGAACGTGTTCATGTTCTAGGCCTTGTATGAGACATCAGGACAATCCCGTAGAAAACTCTTTATAATTATGGAAAGCAATAGGCAGAGACAACTGTCGTAGTGTCAGTAACGATTAGTTAGTCATTCTAGTTTTACCTAATTGCATTTTCTTGATTTCCAGATAGTCTTTTGAAGCTTAATCTTCAAGTACCAAGGAAATCATTTATCGGATCATATTCCCAGGGATTCCACTGAAACCAATCCAGACAAACATACCTTTAATTAACTGAACATTTCTGAAGGCTATTTCCACACCAAATTAGCAATCATTAAGAACTGTTTTAAAAATACAATGATTTTTGATCCATGCTGCTATTCAGAAACTCTTCATTTTACAAACGTGCACAACAAAACTTAAGAAGGGTTTTCAAAAATGCTGTAGCTCGAATAAGATTCTATCTCTTGAAATATTTTGTTTTGTTTGATATGGATCTACACACCTGCCCTAATGTTTGCTATGTAATAATTCTCTTTTCTTCTTTAGTAGCATAGACCTGACCCATTAATTGAAAGTCATTAGACCTCATTCACTCTGTTAGAAATGGAGCAAAGAATTTGTGTACAAGTGTTAATTTGAGATAAGAGTATGCACAGAAGTGCTAAAGCCAGAAACTAAAGTTCTTCAAAGCCATAATCATATAGACCTGATTTGCTTACGTACAGTGCTTTATAAAATTTTTTTAATAGAGATCCTGGTGTTTTTCCTGTGTAAATTAATGGCAATGTATCTGTTGATTTATGGAATTTCAGGATTAGATCTAAGTACTAAAGTAATTATAACAAAGACAGGCAGGCTTACGGTAAAACAAAGAAAATTCTAATCTGTTGATTGATACATTGTGGCAAGTGTTTAACCAGCTTGCTTATTAATGGCTGTCAACTAATAAACACCACTTTAATTAATTTAATCAAGTACCTTATTCAGAGTAGCAATAGCTGAAATTGTAAAGTGCTGTGCAAGCTGAATATGCTAGAGCTCTCCTGGACACCCAGAGTGTGAGTAAGATCACACCAAACAAATCTCTGAAGTATAAGGTATATTGTTATTTATTTATTTGTTTGTTTGTTACCTCTCACTCTTCATCCTCTCAGAGAAGTGAACCGGACACAATTTATTTTTAAACTTCCCTATTAACTTCTTAATAGAAAAAATGTCCTACATCTGTATAGAGAGGTCTTTTTGAAGAGGCAGAGGTGTTTCATGTACCAGAGTGCTAAGGAATGATTGGCTTTTGTACTTGGAAACAGCTTTTGTACAATAGAAGTGGTGCTTACGTGCAGACACAGCAGTGTGCAGTATGTAGGTAGGGCAGATATTTGCAGGGGGGCTGCAGGAGAGATGGGAGTGCCTGTGCTGGCCTAATGGTGCAGGAAGCAAGGAAGGAGGGATAATCTGCACTTAAATCAATGTGACAGAGAAAAAAGAGAACAACATTTGGGATCACTAGAATAGGATGAATTTTAGAAGCTTTTATCTTTGATGAAATGTTGCTTTAATTGTTTCTCTTTGAAATGTGTCTCATTTTGATGGCTGTTTGTGTGGAGAAGTAGCAACGTTCAGTGCTTAATGCATTGGATGGAGAGATCTGGGATTTATCTGTCTCTGATTCCCTGTGTGACCTCCAGTTAATCGTTTCCTCTCCCTGTCTCAGCTTCCTTATCTGTAAAGCGGAGTTAATAATCCTTTCTATCACCCAGTGCATAGTGAATTTAGGCAATTCAATTAATAGTTGTAAAACTAATTTAGCTGCTGGGGCAGAAAATGATAAAAAATGTAAGGAATTATTCATAAATGTGGTAAGCTATCACTGTCCGAAACTGAGGAACAAATGTTCTGCTTCATATTTTTCCTAAATTCTGCTAAGTTACTTGCATCACCATTTGTCTTTCTCATTACTTAACATATTTGTATTAATGTAAGCAAAATCTTTTCATATGGAGTATTATATTAGCTAATTGCTAATATCAAATAAGATTAAAGGTACGGGCCATATACTCCCTCAGTAGACCACCAGTGATTGTAAGTTTGAAGTTGAGACCCACTGAGCTATTGGGTGAATTTGGCTTAGTCTTTGGTGTGGTTCTATTTATATTTTAGCCAAATAAAATGTTATCAGACCATGGACTACAAACAGCATTTCACACTGGTACTAATTTAGTATATTTTGATTTTCCATTGTAATAACCCTACATCCTGAAGACTGTCAGAGACATTAATATGTCAGAAAGTTTAAAGCTTTCTGTTTACTAGCTAGCTGTACAGGCTTCCATAGAAGCAGACAAAAATCCATTGTGTCCTTAGATGATTGTTTCTCTTCATGCAATTGTGTGTATAGGAGGAAGGCTAAAAGCAAGAACAGTGTTCTGTTGGCTGCCTGGTTTCAATATGCATGCTGCGATAAAGAGTAAAAAGGGGTATACTCATGAAGCAGATCTTGTTGAAATTATAAGGCTTTACAAAAAGATTAAGATATTGCAGGGATGTGAGGGATGAGATCACAGAATGATAGAATCACAGAATCATAGAATATCCTGAGTTGGAAGGGCCCATTAGGATCATTGAGTCCAGCTCCTGGCTCTGCACCACTCCAAGAATCCCACCATTTGCCTGACAGCATTGTCCAAAGATCTCTTGAACTCTGTCAGGCTGGTAGAGTGACCACTTCCCTGGGGAGCCTGTTCCAGTGATCAACCACCCTCTGGGTGAAGAACCTTTTCGTGATATCCAACCTAAACCTCCCCTGACTCAGCTTCAGGCTGCTCCCTTGGGTCCTGTCACTGGTTACAAGAGAGATCCATGGCTGCCCCTCCTCTTTGTGAGTATGTTGAAGACCACAATGAGGTCTCCCCTCAGTCTCCTCTTCTCCAGGCTGAACAGACCAAGTGACCTCAGCCACTCCTCATAAGGCTTCCCCTACAGACCCTTCACTATGGCTTCCTTTGGACCCTCTCTAATAGCTTTATATTGTGGTGCCCAAAAAAAGCTCTTCAAAACGCTGGCAGAACAGATTGCAAAATTTGTGATGAAAACCATTAATGAAACTCCTCCCACCGAAAATGTATCTGTTATTATCTGTGATACTTTTCCCAAATACTATGCTGCTTCGTGACATCAGCATAAACACCAGTGGTCCCTGTCCCTGTCCCTATTTCTGGTCTACACTGGTAGTACAGGAAGTATCTCCTGATGGAGATGAGGGTTGCTGGATCTGCTCCTCCTTGGTTTCAAGGCTGATTTCATATTAGCCCCAGGCTCAGCAAATGATACTTTGTAGGAGTACAGAGTTAGGTGTAGCCTCTTATGCCTGAAACATCAACTGAAGTGGTCAGGATACCAAATTGCTGTTACCAGATCTAAGACTCGAGTGTGCCTCCCATACTTCAAGCTGAAGGATGAGCTTGGGGCAAGAGCTTGAAGTCCGCGGTGAACGGGATGTGCATCATTCCTGAGCTTTGAGTGACTAGGGCAGAAAGAGAAGAGATCACAGGGGATGGCAGGGAAAGTCAAGCTGTTGCATACATCCAACACTTACAGCGTTAAGAGAAGGAAGCAGGGTAATATGTGTTCCTAGTATGGTGCTACAATGTTGGTTTTGTCTGTCGTAAATGGGTAAACAACATTTCAAGTACCTAATTCATTCTGCTACCAGTGTTGTGCCCTATAGGTCAGCAGCTGACTGTGAGGCAGGGCAGAGAGCAGCACAGTTGTCATGGTCAGCTGATACTTTCTGTTATAGATATTTTTTTCTGTTATAGATTTTTTTTCTCCCCTGTTACTTGTAGCTTTGCACATCCCAAATAATTTGGGCTAAAAAGGTCCATCTTGCACAGGAAAAAAAAAAAAAGATTCAGACAGTCAATTTTCCCTTCTTGTAAGATTTGTAAATTCTTATAAACTCACAGATTGCTCATGTTCAGTAGAGAAATTTGCATTTTGAAACTAAAAAATGTGCAAACTCCATTTTCCTTAGGGTACTCACATGTCTGACAGCTGCCAGAATTGCCAGGACTTCACAAGAGCATCTTTGCAACCTAAGGACTCGGAGACAAAGCTGAACTTTCTTTGTGATGAGCTATACTTTGGAAGAAGTGAAGCTGAACTTGAAGCTGGTGCTGTCCTATGTGAAGTCCATTGATACACAAAAAATAACAGAACACATGTAATTCTGGGTTAAGAAGTACTGAGAGCTGAGAGTATTTTACTAGGGAACTTGTATAGTGACTGCAAGCTTGCCCTGTGCTTGTACAATTTCCCAGGCACATATTCCATCAGTGGATGAAGATAATGAGCCAGGAAAGCACAGTGGCATAGGAAAGTATGAACCAAAAAACTCCAACAGAACAACCAAGAGGCAAGTGGGAGGCTGGCAGCCTAAACCATTACAAATATGGTGCAAATATGCCCGCAAATGTTTTTTTTCTTTAACTAAATAAATATTTCATGGCAAAACAGCATATTCAGAAAATCCCCACTCAGTCCTATACATAACATTCCAAGTCAGGAGGACTTCTGAGCCTCTTCTCTCTACTCAAGGACTTCTTTCTCTCCGATTATATCTGGTTAGTTGAGGCAGCAACTGTATCTTTGAGACAGACTTAGATACAAGAAGACTGAGGGTGGCTACATAAAAGCAGCTGCATTCCAGTACATTTATGCAAATTGGGTTGGGGTGATGCCTTGAGTTCTGTACTGATACAGACTATTCCATACAATGCCTATATGACCCAAAATACCGATTAAATTCTAAGTTTTCCAAAATGATGTGAGGTTTGGGGGATTTTTCACCCTTGAAAAAACACTGTAGATAACACTCTAGTTACCCATCTAGAGAGGTGCATGATCACTCACTGAAGTATAAAAATAAAGTGTACATTTTCAAAGTCATAAATTGGAAGCATTTGGAACAGAAGCAATTAAAAAGACAGCCAGTACATTTCCTGTGAGGAAATTAATTTCTCTTGTTTGTATCATTGACCTGTCCTTACTGTTCACTGTAATAGGAGCCAAATGCCAGATGCCTAATAGTGTTACTCTTTCTAGGTTGCCTCATCAGAAACAAATCTTTCACCATGTGTTGTTTGGTTTGGTTTTTTTAAGCAGGCTGATCTTTCTTCATAGCCAGAACTGACAGTTTCCATTGGCTCTTTTATAGCTGATATACAGGTAGGGCTTTGGGAGAGCTTAATCTTTAACTTTGGATGGCAACAGCAAGAGGTCTCTGTCAAACCAAGTCATCCTAACTTCCTTTTATGTTCCACTGAGAGGAAACAGAAACTTTCCAAGCATGGTCCAACTGTCCTGCTATAGTGAACATTGGATCTTAAGAGCTCAGAAAGGAGTCCAGATGACTAGTTCAGGTGAAGAAGTCTTCTGAGTTGAAAAAAACACCTTCTATTGAAATTAAAATCTCCCTGTCCTTTGCTATTCTATAGACTTTAGTATCAATGTGCTTCTAAGCATAAAAGCAAAGCTTTTGGAGAACTACAGCCTCTCATATTGAAAAGGGGAGGGGAGGGGAGGAGAGGAACAGGGAAAGGAACTTCAGGGAAGTGATGAAGAGATAACAGGTTTCTATAACTTATTAAAAGCAACTGCATTTCTTTAGAAAATTATAATGCTAAGGAATATATTTAGCTTCCAACACTTCCAAAGGAAAAAAGAAAATAGGTACATCTGAACAAATATATTTAAGAGAATAGATGTAATGTCTTGCAATGTTTGATATTAGCCATGCTACAACAAGAGAAATAATTAGTGACAGCAACTCATTACAGTGGCATGCCTTAATTTTCCAGATCCAGATATTCTTAAAATAATACTTGCAAAGTACTAGATGAACTCAGAACACTAACAGAAAATATAAATTAAATTATGCATTTCAGTATGTGAAACAAAAATATTATATGCTTCCCTAAACATTTCTTTTCTATCTCTCAGAAAAGGTAATAACACAGGAAAACTGGCATAATTTTATGAATATAATGGAAACTCTGAAATCTCTTCAAAAATTCATTAAATGAGAGATTAAATAATTGCTTTGACAAGTAAAGAAAAAAGTTGAACTTACTTTTTTGGTATTTCTTTTTGGTACAGTTACCTTTTCCATCTCAACCAATATCTTGAAAGTGGCAATTCACTGCAATAATCAGGAAAGCACAATTTAATCTGGAAGCAGAAAAATTACTGAGTTTTATTATAAACTATTAAATATATCTGTGATGTGAAGAATAAGATATTCTGTTCTGTAAGAAGTAAATGGTGAGTCCAGGTGTACAAATTTAACAATGATTTGATATAAATTTTCCTTCACATTTTTTGTTCTTGTGATATTTTTTATCCAACCATGATTTAAAGAGACCATTAAAATATTTAGAATCATCAAAATTTCATAGCAATTTGTGACATAAATGTAAGTTGAAGATGTGCTTCAGATGTTTGGGTTTTATCTCAGCTATCATCACTTGATTATTCAGGTTCATTAGTTTAGTCAAATTACAGAAATGTCATTGAAGTCACCTTCTAAATGTCAAGCTGAATGTCAGCTGACAGCTGAAATGGTGACATTACTGAAGTGCTTCATATGAGGGTACTTTTTGTTGCAATAAAAATGTTTTCTGTCCACTGAGACAGCTGTAACTCAATGGTACCTAATTTAACACGTACAGAAGAACAGAAAGGATGGTTTCTGCTTTTGAAGGCTGTGGGGGAAACAATTTCATGAATCTCAGTATGAAAATCTTTCGTAGAACCTCTTCAACATTTCAAGTTGCACACTTCAAAATAATTAATTTATATGTTATTTAATATTACATTGGTGACTTTTGATGAAATGAAATCAATAGGTTTATGTTCCAACTTCAGTGTTTCTTTTTATATATTAGTACAACCCCTAATTTGGGGATGAGGGGGTTAATTCCACCCTATTTATCTAATTGTCTACCCATGCTGAAACAAGAAGAGCAGCAGCACTGCACTTGACTGTAAAGTGGTGGAGTTTTTGATTCTGCTGGCACACTGGAAAGCTTTTGGGCCATTGTACCAATTAGAGTATAATGCAATACCCTAGAAGAAATAATTATATGCAGCCTCTGTGAGCCAGGAATCACACACAAAAAAATGTCAGCCTTTTAATTTGGTTACACATAATGTATGAAATGCAGTTCTTCCAAAGCTAGAGGAACTAGGAGGAGCATTATGATTACAATTCTCTTAATACATTTTTCCATTTAAAAACTGGGATCAAACTTGAGCAGAACAAAAGGATGAAGTACAATTCGAATGCTAGAGACTGGTGTGCAGCATAATATGAAGGGAGAAACACAGTTAGCATATGAGTAACTGCTCAGTGCCTTTGTATGTCCTGAGTATCTGCTCCCAAAGCTGCCCTTTCAACAGTAATTTACACATTACGAGTATGACAGGTAATACTGAACCATTCCCTGTTTTCTTTCCAAATCTTTAGAAAGGGTGAGAAACAATATTACTGTGTGTGTGGTTGGGGAAGGTGGTCTTTGTGGTTCTTTTTACCATTTCTTTAAAATAAAACATGAAAAAGCTACTTTGCTTTCTTACAGCTAAGGCAGATTCTGTTTAGTTAGGTACCAATAAGGTTCTCATGTCTTTTGAGTATCTTTCCTTTTGACAAGTTTGTAGCCAGCACTGTAGCAGGTTTCTATATTGCAAAAGATGAAGGCTATACTCTCATTAATTTAGCAATATTGAGTTGCTTTGAATTTAATAGCAATATTTGGAGAACAAGGTGTCCAAATTTGGCCGTTTGCAAAGGAAGGATGCATCCAAGCCTCTGAAAGTACAAAAAAGCAGCAAGGTTTCAAAGAGTACAAGCGGAACACAGAGGCTGTGCGCCACACTGGCGTATGAACCCAAAACTGCAGTATCATCATGGCATGCATAATATTTGTAAGATGCCACTAATCTCAAAGGGCTGAATCTTCCACAGAGTAACAACATTTTAGCTACATGTGATTCTCAAAATTAGTGAAATTACAGTGAAATATGTCTAAATTTCTATTCCTAAGACAAAAGAGTGGAAGAAAAAAAACTGTGCATATAGAGGAAGGGCACTCTCAAGCAAATTCAGGTTATTCAATTTCATTCTCACAGATGCTGAGCAATTAATCCACATCTGCAATCACAGTATAATAAAAGAGATACAGAGATAGAGAAATACAATGTCTGTAGAGAAACAGAAGGGTCTCAAAAAATTGTTGACTCTCTCTGCATATCCAGCGGCAAACAGAAAACCTCCACATTTACTGTTTGAGAAACAGTATGTTTACTGAAAGAGAACATACTCCTAGAGATGGTGTTTTAGAGGTGTAGTGCTGATGAGATGGCTCCTGGCTATTGTGGCCAAAACAGAGAGCATGCCTAAGGCTGTGATTCCCTGATAAATTAACCCTGCCTGCCTCCTGGCCTCTCTCTTCTGCTGGTGTTGGTACTCATCTGATCCACAGTGTACCAGATCAGGGACTAAAACAAGCACAAAAAATGCTGGTTTTGTGAACTCTCCCCAAGTTGAGCCATGCAGCAGTAGTAACACAAGGGAGTGAAGGGGGAACAGGGTGGGAGGGGTGAAGGGTGAAGAGTTGCTGAATTGTGATGGAACTGCAGCATATGTGAAAGTTAAGACAAAAGATTAGATAGTGACATGTTTTATACTTGTTAAGGTTAGAAGGGACCTCTGGAGGTCCTCTGGTCTAACCCCTCTGCTCAGGTAGGGACACCAATAGCCAGTTGTCCAGGAACATGTCCAGAAGGCTTCTGAATATTTCCAAAAGGGAAGTTCTTCTGCAATTATGCCAAGAATAATGTTTTTTATTTCATTATAAGTTTTTTAGGAGTAAAATGAATTCATGTGAAGCTGACAGATAGATGGTATGTTGCTCCCCTGAAAGGAATGAGTACATGGCCATGTGGTTTTATGAGAAATGCTTTGAATAGCTGCAGAAATTTTCAGATTTGGGACTCACAGAATTTCAGCTTCTCCTCATATGGAAATGTTCTAAGAATTGAGTAGTCCAATTTTAGCTCAGGAAAACTGTTACCAAAGATCTAGGTTTTAATCCAGACAACAATGCTTTGGAACCTCAAATCAAGTCCTTCTCTAACATCAGCAATTGTCCCTGTAGGTACAATTAGACCTGCTGCTGGTTTGGCAGAAATCGAGACTAAGGGGGTGAGCTTGCAACATGACATCTCTCCTAGTAGCAGGATAAGTGTTAGTGTTTGCATCCCCAGATGGCAATGAAGTGAGCATCCTCTACAGAAAAAGGGAGGGCATCAGAGGGGTTTTTAAAATGATCTTTAAAGGCTGTGTGTCATCCAGAGAGACATGCAGAACAGACTCCAGCCTGAAAGGGGAAAACTTGACAGATTTTAACAAAACAGACCAAGCCATAGTTATAGACTGTTTAAGACGATTGTATTGAACTGTTGTCCATCGTACCTGAAATGCATCAGCTGAAATTCAGAGATCTCAAGAAATGAAGAATTTGAATCATGCAAGTAATCTGATAAACAAGATAACTTTTCAGAAAATTACTAAAAGGGCTGAGAATTAAAATGCATTAGTAAACCTAATTACTTTGGATCAAGTCTCTAAGGCTTTTGACAACGGTGTGAAGAAAGAACCTTGAACTTAAGTATTGAAAAGTCAACAGTGAAGGTTTTTTAATACATGAACAATCAAGTCCTTCACTAGGTAAAGAGGGCTGGGGTAGAGCAGTGATTGTGGCCAGACCATGCCACATGCCAGGATGAGGGACCTCCTGGCAAGCACAAAGCCCTGCCTCTTGGCAGGAGGCAAACAGGAGCAAGCAAGCACGGGATACCAGATTAGCCCATATTGTCACAGACTGGCAAAGATTTGTGCCCTGTTTGCCAGAAGATACTGATTCATGTTCCTGACTGCCATTTACTTGTATGGCCAATTTATTCTAACCTCTCAATGTCTGTTTTCCCCATCTGCTGAGAATCAATTAATTAAGAAATCAGCTGGAATTTGTTCCATGCTTTAAAAAGCTATTATGATACATAAATGCTAAGTCATACTAGTAACTTCCTATGGGATACTTTATAAACTTTTTCTGAGATAGCAAAAGATTCTATATGTCTTGTCAGTTAAAACTTCAGGTTTCTCTCAGCAACAAAAGGCTCAGCAGGCAAGATGTCCATTCTGGAAATTTCCTCAGTTTTGGAAATTCCTTCCTATCAGGAAGCTAACAATGGCCAAACTGGTTGTTTCTAGCCTTAGAGATGGGAGGTGTGTGGTTTCATTTAATTTCAGACATAAAGGCTCCCTACTCCCTCTTTTTTTCATTGCAGCAGCTTCCCATGCTGTAGTCACCTGCTATGCACTGAGACCCTGCTGTCTCTGACTTCATACTGGCTCCAGAGCTTTCTTCCTTTTGGACTAGGACCTTTCCTTTAAGCCATCAGTTTTCATTTCCAAGGCAAAAATGGTTTTGCCAAGACTGGGTAAGTAAATATCAAGGCACCCAATGAATCTCATGCTTTGGGTAAAATTTTCCTCAATCACAGTGATTTTCCTGAGTAAAAATCAAAAGAACCAGTCCTCAGATGCCATTATTCACATTTTCTTCACTTTAGGTACCAGCTTCAAGTAGTTTTACCATAGGACAGCTCTTTTTCAGGTAGTTCTTTTCATCTGAATGTTTTTCAAGGGCACTTCTGCTCAGGTGATAAATGTGTAATCAATGACACTTCCCTACTCCTCAGATCCCTCCTTTGTGTATGTTTGGTGAGATGACTCTTTACTGAAGTGGTTAAAATATTGTTACAGTGCTTCACGACCTCCAACAGCTCAGAACTCATCTTTCTGAAAGGACTTTGGATGTGACCAGAGCTCTTGACTGAGATCCAGCCCAGTCTGTTCACCAGGTGAACTCTATGAGTTCATTTATGCTGCTGAACTTTTAGTGTCAGAAATAAGTGGAGAAAAAGAGAAAAGGAATCTTCAAATTGGAGGCTGATTTTTGAGATAGATCATTACTCTTAAGCTTGAAAACTTTCACCTGGACATCATGGAAAATATGCCTCTGTGTTTATGGGCAGTTTTCAGGAACGAGATTTTAAATAATAAAATTTTCTATTAATGTGAAAATCAGTTATGAAACTCTCCAGGACAGTGGTGGAGTCTTAGAAACTGAAGCTTTTAACTGGTTCAGCCATCAACTTTAATCCCTTATGCTCATGTTATTTATATGGCTGTATATTTCCACGTATAGCCTACATTCATTTTATATTTAATGTATCTATCCATTTTGTTAGATTGTTGCCTGAAAATTGTTAAAGTATTGCTATTGAAACACTTGGTAATAATCTCAGTGCTGCAGTACAGAGAAATTACTTTCTCCTATAAATTTCATATTCATAGGAGAATATTTTTATCTTTTCAATGTTTAGTATTGCTATATTCATAACTACTACTTAGGTACTACTGCTATTATTACCTAACAAGTGGTGTGGTATTTGGAAGGATGTTAGGAATTTAGTGTGTAATTTCCTTGTGTACCATCTGGGATACTCTAAACCAGGGAGTACTATCAGGGAATGATGCCTGTGATATTTCTAACACATAGGGAAGAGCTGACCCATGTAGCTCTCCATGCATGGGACAGAGGGGGTGACATTTTCCACTCCAGCCTGTTAGGGTTAACCACAGCACAGAGCACTGCTGCACCCACACTCTGCTCCCTGACATGCAAATACTGTTCTCTTCATAGAAACCAAATTAAGATGCAAAAGATCACATATATTTTTTAATAATTCCTCATCCAAAAGATACTCTGACTTTGCTTTTTTCCTACTTTTCCTTGGAGACTGTTGGAAGCAATATTATTCCGGGCTTATTGGAATGCTTAGAGAAATACATCTTTACCCTTGAGAGATTTGTTTCAAGCTAATACTACTTTCTGCAAGTGAATATAATGAAGGACAGAGCCAAGAGGAACCTGGTAACTGATAGAAAACATGCCAGTAATGGATAAGAAAGAAAATTAATAAAATGCTGTTATGATAAGTCATACAATTTGTTTCTTTTCTCAGAGCAAAAGGGGAAACACGACTTGCTGACAGAGTAGGTCACTTTGATGACATACTTCATGACACCTGCTGTCCCAGTAGAAGCTATTTAATATCATTTATAAAGTAATTCTTCTTTCAAAAGAACAGTCTCATTCATGGTTTCTCTGCTACTTTCTTTTCTTTAGTATCTAATGCCTAAACCTCCAAACTAATTTTCTTGTCACAAAGAGCATGCAGAAGACGAAAGAAAACACCCACTACTTCCTCCCACCCTCCCTCTTCATTATATTATGTACTTGTCTCTCCTCCATTTCCCTTTTTGTGAGCTCTTCACTGCAACAGTCTTTCTGACTCATGTATTTGTGTGCATGTTTCTGCCTAGTTGTGCAAGCACTAAATGACAAGAAATAATATTTTCTTGTAGTTTTTAATGGTATCTTAACACTATTCTTTGGTACTCAGATAATGATCTTGAAAAATAGATTCTGCCTGACAATTAGTGAAAAGAGCTGACCTGTTTGTATAAGAATGGTAAAAGCCTCTCCTTTGCAATGTTCAGCAGCCAAAATAATACAGAAAAGGACACAAAAATATCAGACTACATAGTTATATATACTGGTGTTTACTCTGCTTTGGAAATAGAAGAGACTTCACAATCATCCCCAGGTTTTCTTTCTTCCCCTTTCTTTCCCAGCAGGACCTGAACAGAAACCATGTGGGCTGCAAACAGTGAGTAGGATGGAAAAGGTTTCTTGCCTCATCACAAATATTTAAGCAAGTCTGATTCTTATTTTTTTGGACAACTTTCTGTGAGTAAATATTGATTTTATAAGTGTCTGCAACAGTAAGTTTAGTGTTGGGCCAGTGTCACCAATACCCCGATTCTGTACTCAGCACAGCCTTTAGGACTTGGAGCCTTTTCTTTCAATGGGGTGGTAGTTTAAAACATTTCTTAAACTTGAGCTCAAACCAAACTATAGGTATTCAAGGAGCTGAAAAACACACTGCAGCATGTGAATATTTCATTTGTAGACAGCCTCTGTTTATCTTTGCTTCAAAGCAAAAACAAAGCCTCTTGGCTTCCTTGCTGTCTTCTTCAACACAGGATGGGAACTCTGCCTTAATTTCTGCAGGATTGTGCAGTAGCTAACATCAAAGAGCTGACATTTACATCAGTATGAAAACTCCTGCAGTGCTGCACTTAACTCTGCAGCTTGCAAGCTTCTCAGCTACCTTTTCTGCTTGCCTTGCAGAGGAAATGTGGCTGCAGCTTCATCCCCAAGTGCAAAAACAGTGACAGCATAAGAAAGCTGAGGGCCAAATTAGCTGTGGTTTGTGGTATTTCTTCTTCTGCTTCCATTTTCTGCCCTCTAATCCTACCCACCTCACAGACATAAATCCATTTACTTTAGAGAGCAAGCTTTGGGTATATATCACTTGTCCACCTGTGATTTCAGACCTCCCACCCCCACAATGAATCAATCACCAAGTCTACTTTAATCACAGATAAGGTGCTCTGTTGGTACTAATCATTGTAGCTTCTTTGATTTTAAAGAAGCTATGCTCTTTTTTCTTTTGTGAGAAAAGGAACTAGCTGGGGTTAAAATATGTTCTGTGCTTAGAAAAGATATTCTTTTTTGCTTGTAGTAACTCACATAGATAATTCTATAACCTAACTTCCTTTGTGTTATGTCAATTGTCTCTGCTGTATTTTGCTCTCATGCAAAATAAAACAAACTGGATTCTTGAACATCAAAAGATGGAAAAAAGCAAGGAAAATGGTTAAAAACAACACAGAATACACTAATAACCAATTTTAAGTTACAATGAATCACATGCTTATATTGTGTCACTTTAAAATAAAACATGACTCATATTATTTGGCCATATTTTTACAATTTTTACAACTTGCCCCAAATGAAAAATGGGGCGAGTCTATTTTCATTTACTTGTCAAAACAGTATCTGCAATGTAAATGGTGCTGGTCCTAGCCCTGGCCATATCTACCTTCCCAAATCCTCTACTACATATTGGTAGTGATGTAACATAATTAATTTGGAGCAAACAAACTGATCCAGCTCCTACCTACAAAGGCTCTTTTTTCCTCGTAGAACCCCTGGCTTTCTTTAAAGCTGAATTTCTGGAAATTATCATGCTTCCTTAGTGAAACTGAGAGAACCTAAAACCTGTTAGCTCTGATAAAAAACCTGGGAGATGTCCTGCTGAAGACTGCTATGAAGTTTTCTATGATGTCGTATAATGATCAAAGCTTTGTCTGCACACAGGTCACAGTGCTTGAACAGCACTGATAATCCCTGCTAATTAATCTCATACCAGGACTCTGGTTACTGACACTGAGCCACACATGCAAACTGAGCAGTATCTTATCATCCCCATGATCACCAGGAAGTGCCACCTCCACTGCTAAAGCTTACCAAGGAAGAAACCTTGGGCAAAGAGGCACCTCCTCAGCTCTAGAACAGCTGAAATTATTCTGTTTAGTGTACTTTTTAAAACCAGAACAGGAAAAGCACGACAATATCTGAGGGTAGAAGAAGTCATACATGTAAAAAGCTGACCTTACGGTGTAGCAACTTCTCCTAAGAACAGGAAATAACCTACCCTTGCTAGTAAAATTGTTTAGTGTAAACAGTTGCAGTTACCTCTGTACCTGGAGAACTATTTACATTAAATGTTACACTACTCATCTAATGACAAAACATTAGCAAAAAAGGAATGTGTAGAACAGGCCTCATACGCTTGTACTTTCAAATGTGTACAAGAGCAAAGAGTAAACTGGACGAAATCATTACATAAAGCAGTGGTGGCCTTGCGGCTTGCATCTCCTTAGACCTTTCAAAGGTGAGTCCAAACACAGGTTTGCAGCACATTACCCTGCACTCAAACACTTTACTCTTTATTCAGATCTACAGCATTTTGCGCAGTTTCTTGGAGATGTCACGAGAATCTCTTTTGGTCTTGTGCCTAAGCAGCACTTACACTGATCTTCCTTCTTTCTCATGAGAAATTGGTTTCTTTTCCTCTGAAATCTTTTGAGCTTTATGGAGTAATTACAAAGTAGTTAGATGGGCAATTATATAATTTGTTTTCTCTCCTTTTGTATTCTGGTATTTACCAAGCTGATTGTTTGTATTTATTCTATAAAGAAGTAATATTTTAAATATCTTTTGGCATCAGGAAAGTTTTTTTAGTAATCAAAAGTTATTTAAGGAAACTACTATGTGTAGTTTTCATTTTCTTACAGAATATTTCTTGGAAAATGTGTATTTTTCATGTAATTTGAAAGAATTTGAGACAAGATTGTTAGCTAGGGTAAAAATTTCTCTAGCAGAATCACATCACAATTTACTGAAACTGAAATATTGCAAGTTTTTTACATTAGAATCAAAAATTTCCATAAAAGAGAGATCTGGTTGATTTTAACCCTCTAATAGCATATTAGGGTCCATTGTAGGTTTTTTCAATTGACTACAATAATAATATATTACAAAGGAGCCAGAAAGAAAGAAGGGAAACACATATCCATCTTTGAGAAGGACAAGAAGAATTTGAGGCTGTACAGGCCAGTTGGCTGAGCTGCATTCCCTGGGAATGTTGCATACTGAATCTCCTACAAGCTTTTCCAAGCACAGGAAAGATAAGAGCTGATTGAGAACAGCCAGCACAGAATTATCAAGGGTAAATTATACCTGAACTACCTGATTGCCTTCTGGGATGAGATGACTCGCTCTGGGATGAAGGGAGGAGCAGTGAATGTTGTGTACTTTGATTGTAGCAAGGCCTTTGATATGGTCTCCCATTATCTCCTTAGAGCCAAATTAGTGGGGTATGGATTCTGTAAGGGGATGATAGCAGGGGCAGAAAATCAGCTGGACCACCATGCTGGAAGGGTTGCAATCAACAATATGAAGTGGAACTGGTGACTGGTTGTACAAGTGGCCTCCCTCAGGGATTCATAGTGGGGATGACACTGTTTAATATCTTTATTCATGACCCGGGTGGTGGGATGGAGTGCGCTCTCAGCAAGTTTGTAAGCAGTATGACATTGGAGGGAGCAGCTGTGGTTCAAAGAATCTGGACAGACTGGAGAATGATATGACAGAAACTCGTGACATTCAAGGGCAAATGGGGTCTGGGATCTTGTATCTGGGACAGATTAAATAGGTTGTATTAATAACAGTGTAGCCACTTGTCTGGAAAGCATTTATTGCCCTCTGTTCAGTACTTCTGTGGCTGTATTTGAGGTGTCTCTTTGGGGGTACCCAGGACAAGAAAGGCATTGACATACTAGAGCAGTGGAGAGCCACCAGGACAGCTATGAAGCTGCATGACATGCTTGTGAGAGCAGACTGAGACACCTGGGTGTGTCCAGCTATGAGAAATGAAAAGAGAACATCCTACTGCTGGTTCCAAACACCTAATGGGACAGGAGCACAGAGAAGACAGAACCAGGCTCTTGGCAGAGGAGCCCAGTGACAGGACAAGCAACAGCAGCCACAAGTGGGACCATTTAGAATTCTTATTAGATATACTGAAAAATGTATCCCCTGTGCAAGTGGCCAAATACTGGAAAGGTTGCAGGACTTCTGTCTTTGGAGGTTTCAGAATTGGAATGGATCAAACTGAGGGGTAGTGCGATGGTGACCACAGGATCTCTTTCAATGTAGGTAAGGTGGATGTTTATCTGTTGCTTTGTTTAGATAGTATATAGATACTGTTTAGATACATGGGAGACCTGATTTTCACAAGGTCTACTAGAGCTTCAGCGTTCAGTTATTGTTGTCAGTACTCAGGGTCTTGATATCTGAGGTTTTGAAAGAAGGCATTCAAAACAAAGGATGTTTCTGTAAACTGAGCTTTAAAAACTCTCTATCTTACTTTTCCATGACTTTCAGGAGAATTTCCAGGGCTAACCTAATTGTTATCAGCGGAGCGTTTCAAGGTCTCCAGCAGAAGAATGCTAGAAAGTCCTAAAGCAACACTGAAAGAATGCACAAGCATAACCTTTTCTCAAAGCAAAACCTGCAGTTCCAGGGACAACTGCCCAAATTAGAACACGTGGGAACGACTGTGGTTCTGTGACAGCTCTTCAGCAATTGTAGTTCCTGTGATTAACCACAGTAAGCACAAAATGCTAAAATGGCAGATGTTAAGGAACCTGTATTTCTGGGCTACGAATTGGAAATTCTTCTGAAATTTTGAAAATTGTAAAAATGACAGCTAGAGGAAAATGGAACTTACAGTGTTTGGGGGTTTTCTACAAAATAAGATAAACTCTGCACCAAGCGTTTTTTATTAAAGGATGTGCAATTAAAGAATTAAATACTACACCTTATTTCTCAATCTACTATTCAGTCGTGTGTCCTTTTATGTTTTAAGGGTTATCAAAAGCAGATAGAGGAAGCTTAAAATCTTTTCAATAAGATAAAAGGCATATTTTGGGAAAAAAAAACCTTTATGCAGGCATGAGAGCAATTAATAGATTATTCAAAATGACATTTATTACCTGATGTTGAGCAAAACACCTTTCAAGTTGAAGAGTAAACAAGAAAATGTATATACAGAATGTCCTTACTAAGCTTATATTTGATGCCTTTTATAAAATATCATTATTTTAATAGTGAAATCTAGTAAGTTTGAGGAATTTGCTGAGGGGGAAAAAAAGGTTTATATATTGTATATACTGCCCTCTTAGCCCCCAGCTGGAGTAACAGTGTACAGGAACAGTTCTGCAATTTCTGAGCTGATAACACCTGATAAAACAGGAGTTGAATCAACAGAGAGACACTGGAAAATCCCAGTTACTCTAGAAAGCTGCACACAAACAACTCACAAGGTTGAACTATAGGCCCTGTGAACCTAAAAAGGGTTAAAAACCTTTTCTACAGAAAAAGGAAGAGGTTAGCCCTTAAAGGCCATATAAGCTGCAAAACCCGGCAGTTGTGGCTTGTTAAACTGCTGGGAGGTGGAACTGGCAGCTGTGCTGCCAAAGTGGGGAAGTCATAAAAGGGAAGCAGAGGGCCCTAGAGGGAGCAGGACAGTTGGGGGTTGCATGTCTCCGTCTTGGAGAACTGGCTTTGAACTAAAATGGACACTGCTACTGCTGGATTCTGATTGTAGGGACACTCTCAGCTGGCTGATGGAGAGCCAAACAAGGTGAAAATCAGCTGTCCTGGCTTCCACTCTTTTTAGGATTGTGACTACAGGAGCTGCACCTGGCTCTACTAATTTCCCAAGCCTAGACTGAAGTGAGATGCTGTTTCTTCACCCTTAAAAAAGCCAACGAAACAAAAAAAAAGAAAGCATCACTTATGTTAGATGCCTGATCTCAAATTGGAGCTGATAATCTCTTTGCAGGGCTTTGGTTTTGTACTGTGCTTCCTGTTGAGGAACAAAAATAAACTGGTAATGCTTAAAATGAAATGTCAGAATCCTTTTGACTTAAGAAATTATTACATTTATCTTCTTTGCAAATTAATTTTAACAATATTGAATTTATATTTTAAATTTTGTTCTGTAGGCCACTTGGAATCTTCTGTAATAATGTGCAATTCTGTGAATCCTGTAGCTCTTGGTGGCACATCTGAAAAGTGCAGGCAATGCTTTCTGCCTGTAGACATATGTATTCAGTAATCATTGCCCCATACAGATTGATTTGTTCTCCTGAATATGGAGCAGTTTAGAAGTCTGCATTTTAAATCATTGGTAGATACTGGTTTTCTGCTTCTCCTTTTCTGTTTTATAAATGAAGAAAAGTATTTGTCTTAAAAATATTTGGTCTGGTCTTTTTGTATTTCCAAAAATGATAATGGTTAATAATTTTACATCCTTGTAGGTTTTGTGCTCTTGTAGAATATTAACTGACTTCAGACATTATTTATTTTCATCATGTCTTTAAGACATGTTCTTTTCAAAATAGTGGCAGCATTTTAGAACTACAGGGTAGATGTAAAGTAATCCAGCTTGGCTTGAAGTGACATGTGCCCAGACCAATTTATGGAGTAATGGAACAATTTATGAGTCTGCCTTAGCTGAAATTAGTTTCTATGGCAGTTGGCCCAGGGAAACTCTGTGAGCCTTCTGTTCTTTGCAGCTGCAGAAAATAATTGTAAAGGGAAATATTACCTTCCAGTAGGTAGGCAAAGCCTCACAAACTGTGTGATATCCCTGTCCTTCAAACTGAAGACCCAAACTCACCAGCAGAAATGCTCTGGGTGACCAGTGAGAGAAAAAGGAAGTGATTTGTATACTTTTTCATATTGAAATAAAGTAACAAACAAGTTTTATGTTTAAACAATAATGCTAAGCAAAACTCCATGGTTTTAGAAGCAAGCTTGCTAAATCATGGTTAATCCTAGGCCTTTCTAAAAATTGAAGGTGAGAGCTCACACTCTTGTTTTAATTTATTCTAACCATTGATGAAGTCAGACAAGGGCAGCCATTCATTAGCACAGTCTTGCTAGATTGTTTACTATCCTTCTCTCTCCCTTTTTCACCAGCTTCCAGGTGGGACTATCTTGCACCAAAAAATGGGACAAAGCAGAAATTTTAGTACTAATGGCAGAAAAAATGGAGCAGACTGGACAATGCAACATAAGTAGTTTACCCCAAGCCTCCTTCATTATATTTTACAAGCCTAGAAGCTCTTCCTTTTGGTCTCCATTGATGCTTCTACATACACTCTGTTCTATTAAGGATAGTAAACTACTTCATGAGAGACAGATTACATTCTGTGCTTGCAAAAAGGTCAGCTTAGTCCACTGGTGGCATCACACCTCTTTAATAAGGTTTCCAAGCACTGAGAGGTTGCCCTGGTTGTGCTATCTTATTTAGTCCTTGTGAAGTGTAAAATCTTTTCATTCAGTTATAAAAAACCTGGACATTCTAAGTCTCAAACACTTGTATATATTGAGGGGTGGATTTCTTTAAAGCTGAGAAAGAACTGCCAGTCAGGATTTGAAATGCACAGTAACCCAGAGAATTCATCTCCTCCTCTATTTTCCTAAGTGCTTTACATGGGAACCAGATCTAAGATGCAGCTAAGGACTCACTGACTGAAACTTCAAAAGAGGTTGTACTGTCACATCTTGGCCCTTCATTTTCCTGTCAGTTCCCGGACCATCATCTAAGTTAGTTTGTTCACCGGTTATCTGTGAAGTGATACAAGCAGTGTTGCCTGCCAAGCAGCATAAATGCAGTTGTGGAGACATGTGATCCAAGAGATAGAATAATAGAGTCATTTAAGTTGAAAAAGACCTCTAAGAACTAGTCCAACTATTAACCTAGCACTGCCGAGTCCATCACTAAACCAGGTTCCTAATGGAGATGTCTCTCCATGGGCATTACAGGCAACACAGTACCAGGTTTAGTATTAGCTCTGAAGTGTTTAAATACTGTCCCAGAAGGTCTTTCATCTCCTATTTCTGCATAGGCACCATGAATGCTGGCCGTAACATACAGCACAGTGTCATGCTATAAAAAAACTGTTAATGGACTGCAATACAACTTCCATGTCATGACAGGTTGTATGAATAAAACTTCCCTCACACCTGCACACAACTGTCCCTAAGGCATAAAGGAACAAAGAAAAGACCTGAATTGTGTGCTCTCTCTCTGTAGAGAGCCTATCTCCAAGGCTTAGCTTACAGTAAGAATTAGAGTTCAGTTAGAATTAGGGTTGAGAGAAGAATAGCCTGCTGCTGCAGTTGGAATGGATTTACAAAGGAGCTTCAGAGAAAAACGGTGCAGAGAGAATTTGGAAGGGAAAGTGTTTTGGTGTGGGCATTGGTGGGGTGTCCTGATCTAAGGCTCACCCTGTGGTCATGGTTAGGGCTGGCTGAGAAAAAGAGAAGGCCTAAAAAAGGGCTAGACAGCTGAAGGGGGGCTAGAAGAGGACTCTCAAACTGAAGAGTTGGCTGCGAAGAGAAATTGGCTTCAAGAACTCCTTGCTCTGGGCAGTGTTTGAGGGTCATGTATGAAGCTCAGCCTCTGAGATTAAAGTCAGAGTTAGGCTTGAGAAAGGGAGCCACAAGCTTCTGCTGCAGTGGGACAGTGAAAGAATGGATAACTGGAACTGCTAGCTGCAAGGAGAATTTCGTTCCCAGAAGCTTTCTGTTTGACCTAGCCCAAGGTAACTCTAGCCCAAGGCTCAGCCTTTGGTTGGGTTTATTGATATGGCTGAGATGGTTTGACCTTGGCTGGAATACAGGTGCCCATCAGGTTACGCTATCACTCCCCTCCTCAGCTGGACAGGGGAGCCTCCTCCCAGGTTCAACTTCACTCCCTATTTTAACTATCTTTTCCCCCCAGTGGGGGAATGGGTGCCTGTGGTCAGACCACCACACACTGTCTTTGCTGCTCCTTTCTCGTTCTTCCTCCCCTACTCCAGAGTGAGGTCCCTCCTACAGGAAACAGTTCTCCATGAACATCTCCAATGTGAGTCCTTCCCACAGGCTGTAGTTCTTCACAAACTGCTTCAGCATGGACCATTTCCACAAGAGGCAGGTCCTTCAGGAGCAGACTGCTCCAGTGTGGGTTGGCATCTTCTCACAGAAGCCACCCCTATAGCCCCCTGCTCTACCAAAACCTTGCCATCCAAATCCAATAGAGGCTAGGGTTAAAATTAAAGTTAAAAGAGAGAGAGCCCAGAGCTGCACTGAGAGTTGAGTTAGAAAGAAGATGGGCTGCAAAGAGAACTAGGCTGGGAGACTGTTTTGGCTTGGGAATTAAAAGGGGGGTGACAGCATTTGATTATGTTTATATCAAGATTAGAGTTAAGGCTGTGAGGGAGCCTGGCATTCCAGCAGGAGGAGAGTTAGACAGGGGCTTTTAAGGGAAGCCTAAGTTCAAGGAGAACTTGGCAGGGCTGCCTGGTCAGAGGCTCAGCCTACTCTTATGGCTGGAGTTACAGCTGGGGTTATTTTTGACAACCCAAGAGAGAGTAGTGCTACAGTTAAACAGGCCTAGGACACCTGGGGTGCAGGAAGAACTTTGTTGCAAGAACTTTTTGTTGTGACTGGTTCTCAGCAGTCGTGGTCTGAAGCCCGTCATTCAGCTTGTGTGAGGGTTAGGGCTGGTGCTGGGAGCAAAGAGAGCCTAGAGCTCCAGGTGGAGGCAAGCTTCAGAGCAGCTGATAGTGAAAAGGCTGGGCCACAGGGATAGCTTGCCTGCAAAAACTTGTAGGTGAAAGCAATGGCTGAGGGGCCTGGTCTGAGGCTCAACATAACTTCCAGGTGTAGGGTGAGGTTTGACAGAAGGAAAGAGACAAAAGCTGCAGCTGGCTCAGGGTTAGAGAGTATCTGTCCCAGGGAAGTGTAGGCTGCCAGAAGAACTTGGCAGCAAGAACTTCCTGGTGTGGGAACTGGCATCACATCCAAAGCCCAGCATACAGTTTGTCTGAGGCTTAAGGTTAGAGCTGAGAGACACAGAGGACCTGGAGCTGCAGCTGGAATGGAGCTAGAAAGGAGCCCTTAAAAAAAAAAAGGTGTGGGGTAGAGAAAATGTGGCAGGGAGAATATTTTATTGAGGGCACTGGCTGGGGGTCGTGGTCTAAAGATCTGTGTTAAGGTGAGAATTCCGACAGAGAGAGCCTAGAGCTGCAGATCGAGGGAGCTTAAAAGGGACAAAGGGTAGATTGCGAGAAGAATGTGGCTGTGACAATGTTTTGGTGTGGGCAACGCCTGGGGGACCCTGCGTCGTGACTCAGCATAAAATTACGTTTGCCCTCAGGGTTAGTGCTAGAACTGGGGTTTGAAAGGGAAGTCTAGGCTGCAAGAAGTCGATTGGGAAAGTTTTTACTGTGGGCACTGGCTGGAGGGCCTCAGCCTCTGTTCTGTTTTATTTTAAGGGACAGGATTACAACAGAGGGAAAGAGACATCCCAAGAGGTGTGTAGGCTGCAAGTGCAATCAAGTTTTGTCTCTTCAAGTGATCCCTGTGTCCAGCTGCATCTATATCATGGATTCAGGGGAAAACCACAGTGAGCCCACAGTGGTTCCTACAGGAAAGGCAAGTACAGACAAGCATCTTTGTTTGTGGTACTTAAAATTGAAGAGGACAAATCTTTGCCTCGGACCTTGTCACATAGATAACCCAGGCTCTTGAATTTTTTTAATTCTGCTGTAATTGTTACGGTCAACATCTTTTGTTCTTCTGATAAAACAACGTTCTTTAGTGAGAGCTCATATTTGCAGGGAAGAGCTCTTTAGAATCTATGCCAAGATAACAAGAAAGACTCCTGAAAAAAATTGCAACTTCCTTCCTTCGCCTTCCCTATAAAAAACCTACTAAAATATTTGCTATTTATTATTTATTATTTATAAACCAAAATGCTTCATTGTATTGATTTACTCTGGAAAGATGATGAAAGACACGTAGGTGGCAGATGTTAGTCGTGTTGATGTGTGCAGCATTGCACAATGCTCAGATGTCATGTTCTAAGCATAATGTAAGAGATAAAATGGGTACTGAACTCTTCCGAAAGTCTGACTTCAAATCTATATTTAGGCATCTAAGCGACCTCCTTTTATTCAAAGGTGCTGACTACTCAGCTGCTTCCATTGACTGCAGTAGAATATAAGGGATTTTTCTGTTGTCAAATCTATTTTCAAGAACAAAAATGACAGTTCAGTATCTCTGTAACTCCTAAGTAATTATGCTAAAAAAAAAGACAGAAAATTAAATACTTCTCTGTTTTGTCCTATTCTCCATAAGATGAAGGAAAGGGACCATACAATAAATCCCAGAAACTGTTTCTATGCAGGAGGGAGATTAAACATTACTGTTTTGGATTCCGGCATGATAGATCACTTTGTTGTTGAGATCACAATGGCAAAAGACAAATGAAGACGAGCAACACATTTTTAAGTTTATGTAAGCCTGTGTTGTGGTTCCAAACTCATATATTGACATTAGTTGCCCTGAACAGCCACACCCAGGAACACATTTTGCCCAGGACATCCACCTAAGCTCAGGTAGGGCACACTTTAGGTCCTTGCCTGAGCTATGCTGTAGGTATGCCTGTCTCCAGCTCTGTATTCTGGCTATACCTTGGACCTCTCTTGTAGGCAGCTTGCCTGCACCTCTGTTTCTGGCCCTGGATAGACCCTGTGCCTACATTGTGCCTTCCTGGATGGACCTGGTTCATCACATCAGCTTCTCTGGGACTGCTGATGTGATGTGTGCATCACAGCGCCCTGCCCACTGAGCGTGGGCCCTGTAGGCCTGTGCCTTGTCACTCAGGGCACTGGTTACACTGGGATGACCCTCACTTGTGGTTTGTCCATCTCATGGAGCAGCCCTGCTCTTGCTTCTCCCTAAGGATCTGGTCACCTTGCTGAAGTATCAGCTGATGAACAAAGCAAGATCTACAGCAGTCGGGTCAGTTTGTATTATTCAGAAGCTGATGGATGTCTTATTGTAAAGGCACAGGAGATGTGTGCTCTGTGTTACCCGTGGGTACTGACCCCAATCAGTGACAGCAGATGTCACCGAGTTCCTCATCCTACAGCGGAGCAAAGCCTACGTGGTGTTCAGTATTTCTGAGCTGGCCAGATGTGCCTTTGCAAGGTGTCGCCTGTCACTGACCACATCCTCTGTGGCCAAGAAGGCAGTCAAGAAACACTGCTGGGGGTGTAACACACAGCGAGGTCATAGGGGTGCAATACTTTTGCAGGGGACCGAGCTTTCCGTATTCGCTGGACGCCGGCTGTAAGGAACCGCTCTGCTCTGGGAGCCGAGTTGGGGCGAGAGCAGCTGGCAAAGCCCTGCTGCAGAGATCCCTCTCATTCCTACAGGTCCCTTTATAGAGAGGGAACTGGAAACAGGGTAACTATTACACAAACTGCACAAAGTTACAGTGTGAGCGACTAGCTAGCTAAAGACTAGGGAGACGGCAGGTTTGCTTTCCTAGAGGACTGGAGATAGGTGTAAGGCTGGAGGGAAGCGGACGAGAACCACCGTCTCCCCGGGCCGCTCCGATCACGCACCCACCTCCACAGGCCCCCGTCCCTGCGGGGAGCGAGGCGCGGGCTGCTGCGCAGGCGCTGCGCGGGGCACATGCGCAGTGGGGCGGCAGAGCCGGAGCTCCGCGGTTCCCGCGGGGGCGGGGCGGGCGCGCGGTGCGTGGCGGGC
>VZTZ01043086.1:400095-564655 GCA_013400955.1 Drymodes brunneopygia
GGGCCGTGCCGGGTGCCTGCGGTAGCCCGCGCCTGCCCTTTCGCTCCGCGGTTCCGCTCGCTGGCAGCGGGCGGGAGGTGCCCGGGCGGGGATGGTGCTGCGAGCGGAGCCCGAGCCGCTCCGCTCCTGCCGCCGGCCGCGCGCGGGCGGCGCATGGATGTGCTGCAGTTGGGAAAAATCCCGATTGTCGATGAGAACTGGCCAAGTTCGTCCTGTGTCCGTGCAGTTCTCTTCGGCAAGTGTCCGCTGCCGGTGTGTGCGGGGGAGGGGAGGAGGAAGGGCTCGGTGTGGTAAGGCGGCAGAACTGCACCATTTGCGAAGTGCTCCATCACCCTGCGGGGACGGGCGGCCCGGGCTCCGGGAGAACCCCCGGCCGGGCGCTGGTCTGCGTTAAAATTAGGAGCCTGGTAAAGATGTCACATGGTTTGGGCATTATGAGGCTCAGGTCGTAGCTTTGCATCTTTAAATAGCCACCGTGGCAGGTTAAAAGTGTAGAGCCCAAAGATCGCTAAAAATCGGGTATCAGGGCAATTGAGTAAAAAAACGTATTCCCTTCTGCTGGCGGAACGAAGCCTGTACGCCTGTGTCGGGTTTGCATGGGTTACGTCTGCTGCCGTGTAACGAGCCTCTAAGAATGTCAGTGTGCATCTTGAGATTACACTACAAATTTTGAAACAGCCACATGAAACCGGTAGAGCAGCCTGTAGTATTTACTCGCTATTCCTTTTGTTTCCTACGCATCCATATCCCTTGAGTTTTTCTCCTCTGTGGATGTTTCAGTAGTTTTTAACCAAAGCCTGGAGTCTGTGCATCAAGCCTGAGCCCTGTTAGAGCTGTAACAGCACAGTGCTTGAAGTGAGGATCATGGGGAAATGCTTTGGCTGTATGTACCAGACAGAGGAGAAGCCTCAATGAAGTTGAATAGTCTGCTTAAGGCAGCACTGTGAGTTGGTAGGAAATGGTGACAAAGGATTTCAAGTTTTCTGGAGATCTGTTGTGAGCAGTGATGATCTATGTAATGAACCAACAAGACAGTAGTTATTTATCTACAAAGCAGAAATATCTTTAATTGTGGAATTGCATGATATTCTGCTTCACTGACTTGGGCTTAAACACACACATTCCTTTTGCTCCTTTTTTTAGTGGCTAGTATTATTCATAGAAACATTCCCAAACAGGCCTCTTTAATGAAAGAAAGCAAGCTGGTAATTGCACGGTGAGAGACTTGCACTGAATGGCAGTGTGTGCGAGCTGTTCACTGTCTCCCTGAGGAGAGAGGGAAAAGATCACTGATGAAAACAGAGATCTTCCTGTTGCAGCAGCTCATTGCTATCTGAGTTCACACTGGAAATACCACTACTTTTAGAGGAAAGACCTCTTCACTACAAACAATAACCAAGTAAATAGTGACTAATGCAACATTGTACGTGATCATCTCCATCCTGCAATCATGTGCTGGAGTGTGCATGGCTGTTCCCAGTAGAAAATATAATAAAGTGTGTTGGTTCATGCACAGAAGATTCAAAATTGTGAGCTGAAATCCTTTCATTGGAGAGGCTCAAAAAATGCCAGCAACACAACAGGCTCAGAGAAAAGAGGCTTCACATTCACATGAAGGTGACGGTTGTAGGTGTGAATATCTGTTGTGTTCTGCAGATGGCATTCCATTTCCTTACCCCACTGCAAAATGTGGTCATGAGTAATGCTTGGAGGCCCTGTGGAAGCGAAATCCTGCTGAATGAGAGAGCATGGAAAAAAAAGTTAATTTGATGTGTCCAAATTAAACATCTCTTCTTGGCCAAGAATGCAGCATTGAAGTGTTGCAGGCTCCTCTGTTAGATGCTTTTCCTGTCATTTTGTAATGCTTCATGTGGCACTGTCCAGCAAATGAAAATAAGTGTGCACCATGGTTTAACTCTGTTATCACAAATAAGAGTTTATCATGGGAGAAATACAAAATATGTGTGTGGATTAATTAAGAACAGGAATCAAGAATCCTTAGGTTTCTTAGCTGAATAAACAGAATTCCATAAGCAAAGGCAAGACTAGGAACTGAGCATAGATCATAGTTCATGATGGTACTAATTAAACTTAGAACACAGTAATCATTTGAAAAACTAGACTACCTATAGTGCCTATCAATTAATGAGACAATAGAAGTCTCTGAGTCTTACTAACTGTCTTGGGGAATAAGTATACATATTAAAACAGTGAAGCTGTGATGCAGTTCCTGGATTTCTGACATTGCTACATGTTTTGAAAGGAAACACTTGGTGAGGATAAAAAGGAAAAATATTATTTTTCTGCAGGTTTATTAACTTTTAATCTTAGGACCATACTTGATTTTTTGAGTGTTGGAGGATTTTCAGAGTTTGAAATTGAATGTGAAGGAAGAAAATATAAAAACTGTTCTCTTAACTCTCCTGTCCTAGGAGGAAACATGACTCTAAAGGAAAAACCTGAACATTGGCACCACAAAGCTGAGGGCTGACAGCAGAGGTGTGAATTCTTAATGGGGGGAAAAATTTTGCAGAGGCATGTCTGTTACCCAAAGTTCTTATCAGTTACCCACCCGTTCAAGAAACGATAAGCAGCTCTCTGTTGCTGCTTAGGTAGAAGCAGAGAGATACCTAATGCAAAATCCTGCTTGGTAATGCAGTCAAATTCAGTAATAACTTCAAAGGGCACTGAGAGGAAAACGTGTGAACGTTACCCAAATGTCTTACGAAGCAAGAAAAAATGTGTTCACATTCAGAGCTGTAAATTCATTTCTCAGTGTTCTGACATATGCTGTGGAATAGAAGCTTGCTGCTAAGTGAAAGGGAAAGCAACTGTGTCTCATTTTGTAGATCTGATTATAATACTGATGACTTGTAGCAGCAAAGAGTAATTGTCAGTGCTTGGATCTCCCAGGCATCTGCATCATTAACAGTTGATTTTTATCTCTGAATTTTACCCTGTGTCAAAGATAATCTGGCTGTGCTACTGAAATAAATATTTAAACTCAGCGGTTAGTATGACTTAAAGCTGTATTTTTAACTAGCAACATAATTGTATCTAATTTACAACTGATGTGGTAAATAACAGTCTACCTCTGTGTTGTCACTGCTGCTGGATTTCCAATAACTGTAGGAAGGAGGAGAGGGAAGGAAGGTGGCATGTAACTTGTTGCCTAGTGCTTTTGGAAGTAATTCTTCCATCCTTGTTTTCTGTGCCTAAAAATGAAAGCCATGAATTCTTTGTTTTCTGCATCCTATGGTAATCATCCGAGGCACAATGATGGTGAGTGTGCGCTCACTAAAACTGGTTGCCTGCTTCTGTTAGGAGCTTGTTAGGAAAGCTGGGAATTTGTGGGCTTAGGTCCTTCAAAACATCACCCTGAAAGATGGCAGAAAACTAATACAAGTGGGGGTTTTTTTTGTTACTTGTTTTGAGGTAAAGAATAGACTGCTGGAGAGCTTGCCTACTGTGTCAACCATTAAATTAAATGTATTTAGGAGAAGAGCATGAGTACCTAATGAAGTTATTGAGCATACTGTACAAGCTTAAAAAAAAACCCAACCAAAAACAAACAGCCCCCCCCGCCCCTGGAATCTGTAATCACCATCTGTTTCTTGGATGATTACAAGCTGATCCAAAAATTTAACAGTGCCTGACTTCTCAGTGGCACTTGCTGCCTAATAAGCAAGTGGAGAAACAAGAATACATATGTAAGATTACATCCCCCCAGCATTTTGTGGCATACATCAGAAAGAGTGTACTTTCTGTGACTGAAGAACTCAACACATAATAAACTCCATAACATTCTTCGACTGTTTACATGAGACACTGTTGATGCTACTGTTGCACTCTCACTTGTAATCTTGCTTGATCTTTTTAACAGAAGTGGAACACCACCAGGGCAGAATAATGAAAAGAGAGCTCTGGGACTCCTATCTATCAGTGTACCCCTTGGATTCCTTCACCCTAAAGTTAGAAACTGGGAGGGGGGGTAAAAAAACATGACAAGTAAATGCATCTTTCCCCCCTTCTCATGCACTAAGATGTATTTGATCACATTAAGAATGTTTCTGTATCTGCAGAAAACTGTAAAATGTCTGTTCTAGTCAGTTTGGGAGTTTCTTAGCCAGTATACTGGTCTTTCTGTTAAAAACTTTTATCCAGACAGATACACAAATAGCTCACTTAATGCCTGTCCTTATATTTTAACATGTCACTGGAGAGCTTGTTAGGTGAAGTGGAACCTCTTGGTTATGGCATAAGTCACTTTTCTTAGTCCTGACTTACATTGCATCTTGCCTAAGAACTTTCTGTCGTGACACATTGTACATGCAGGAAAATGACACTGAAAAAATGTTATTGAATTGTTCTGTAGAAAGATAAAACCTAAATAATTGAAAATTAGGTGATGCCCTCTGGAATACAAACTTCATGTTTATGATTAGCTTTCATTAAAGAAAGTGTGGGATCAGTTGACAAAAGCAAGCCCACAGCACTTGGTGCTAGTGGTATGCCTTCAAAAGTTATAGGAGTTGATAACATGTTTTAATATAGTCTTAAATGATGATGTGACTAGTGGCACCCTGAGGATGTGGAACCATAATGGTGACTCATGGCACTGGCTGTCAGCACAACAGGTTGGTTGGAAACTCTCTTGGGGCAGGGAGGGCTAGTCATCACTTGTCAGCTGTGTTCTTACTATTTGTATTTAATGCAGAACAGCACTGCTGCAGCTGTATTATAAGTGGCTTTTCAAAACTAAGGTAAAACGAAGGTCTTAATCAAGATTTTAAACAGTGAGCTTGGAAAAAAAAACCATCTTTTGAATTGTTTAATGGAGGTGGTGTTAGACCATGGGAGAAAGCTCTTTCTAAGAAGCCGGAAGAAACAATGTATTAAAAAGCATTGATTACATCAGAGCAGATAATAAAGCAATTAAAGCTATTTAAAAATAGTCATTTGGGCCCTCAGCCCAGATGTTTGCATATAGAAGGAAGCAGAACAGGAAGAGCTGTTTATTGAAAACTTGGTTCTTTTTTGGGTGTCAAGCTCTGTGTACTGCAGTAATTAATTTGATACTGTTTTTGCAATGGAGTGGATGGACTAGTAAAAATAAAAAATTGTAAATATTATGGTTAGGTTGAGGGTAGTAAACATGCCTCTGTGAAATACAAATGGGAGTGATATTTCATATCCTTCTGTAAACTATTGAAAGGGACACATACAATAGCTTCTGTTAGGGATGAGAGTGGAAGAGCTATGAAAGAGCTCTCACAGCAGTTTCAAAACTGCTTTTTGTAGTTTCTTCCAGCCTACAAGATAAGGTGCTGCAAAGGCTAAGGTCATTTTTTTCCTGTGGGTTTTCGAAACTGAATTTCATTAACCCTGGCAGAAAGGGCTGGACAGTGTTTTGTGAAGCAAATAGGCAGCATGAATTTGTTTTGTTGGCTCAACTTAGTTGTCTTACTTGAGTATCCTGCACCAGCTGCCTTAGGAGTCTCTAGGGTATTATTTTTTAATTCCTTGCTCATTAAAGCAGACACTTGCATTATGCCCATTGCCAGGGCCCGGTAGATGTTTATTTTCCTGCTGTAGTTTCAGGGTGGCAAACTTTGTTTACAATAACTGACTCACCCTATTTTTCAGTTCCTGCTCTACAGTCCTGTTTTCTGTTCTTCCTTGAAAACGTCTTGTGCCTTAGGGATCCTACACTAGCTGTACATTGTGCAACCTCATGACAACTTTAGAGTAAGGTGAAACTACCCATTATTTACAGCTCTTCAGTGTAGTCTTGCCAAAACTAAGCACTCGGGGGTTGTAGTCATTTTGGCTTATGGATATCTTGACTTATTGAGGGGTTACTCATGTTGGTTGTTAAGTATGAGGTTTTAAAGATTTGAAAGTAGTACGTATTCAACTCCATACTCCAGTATTAATTCATTATTTTATGTTTATTTCCAAGGCCTATTTCCATCTGTTTCCATTTCTTTTACTTGGTACTTACTATGTAATATCTAATGCAAGTTCTGATTTCTCTTCCTCATTGTCACTGTTGGTAACCCATGTGTTTGCACTTAGCAAAATAGTTGAAGCAGTCTAAGAAATTGCTGCCTCGTTATGGATGGTAATGACAAACCTTGTTGGTTTTCATAGTCTGCATCCTGGTATGTGGTGAAATGGGTTAGCTTTGAATTGTTGAGATGGTGACTTCTTGCATGTGGTTTGCTATGTGATCATCTGTCTTATGATCTTCCTGTTGAGCCTGGGCTGTTCTATAATAAGTTAATTAGTTTTGTGTTGAGAGATTGCTTAATAAGGGTGTTGTGCAAATTGTTTGAAGTAGCTGAATGCTGTAGTGATGGATCTCAAACTGAAAAGAAAACATTAGCTTTATCTTCAAAGGATGGGGTTGAATAGTTTGCAGTAGAAGAACTTAATGGCCATACACCTTTTAGAGTACTTGATTTTCATCAGGCTTGCTGAACAGCTACCTTGTGTACTGAGGCAAGGTAATTAGTCTAATCCATCTCTTTTGTGTGCTTTGTATGTTCCCAAGGCAATTCTAATATTCTTAACACAGCTGTGAGTATATGCATGATCCTTTTAGATTGGAAGACAAAGCTGAAAAAAATCACATTCACTTACGTGCCGTTATTAGAAAGCCTGTGGAGCTCCTTGGTGAGACTGAGACTTGCAGAACCACCTTTCAACTGCTCGAGCTAACTGGTTTAGTCTTTTACTTTTCCTCATCTCCCTCCTGATGTCTTAGTCATATGCTGTCTCACAACTGTGCTATACCCATGTTTGCATTTTATCAATCTGTGCCATACAGTCTTCCTGGTTAACAAGTTCACCCATATCTATTTTCCTTATCAGTTATTACTCAGCTCCAAAGTAATAATCCAGCAAAAATAATACATTTTGAGGAGTTTTTTAGGTGGACCATAATTCATTGATGTTCATGGTCCAGCTATGCAAACAGCTGTGCCGGCACAAAAACTGTGGAGTTGATGCAAAAACAGAAGAGACTGAGGAAAATAACTTCCTTGTAAGAAAGTGCCAGTTTGAGTTAGAGTAAGGTTAGACAAACTACAACCTCCATAATACTGAAGCCTATGAAAGCTGGGGCTGCTGGACTGGTTTCCATTCTCTCTGGTACTGGTCTGATCCTGTGGAAAGTTCATTTGGGGAGATATGCTGGCAGAAAAACAAATGCAGAAAAGTGAATGCGGTAGGGGTTGTATACTACAAAAGGCCATATTCATAAGTGTCAGTCCCAGCTGAAAAGAGGAACTGCAAACACTGCAGGGAGCATAAAGGGAAGAGTCTGATGTATGTGTATTTTAAGGTGAGTTTTTATAGTAGCTTAGGACAGTTGGAGGGACTTTTGTATAGCTCTAGTGTGGGCTCTTTGAGACCACTTATCTTCTATCTGTAGCTCAGTTTCATGTGTAGTAACCTCAAGTTAAACTGTTGTCCACATTAAAAAAATGCACTTGAGTAGAGAACTCTCACTATGGATTCTGCACTTGCAAGGAGGAGACCTTTCTCAGGTATTTTAGTCTCTTGAAATAGTTGTGTATTTTGAAAAAGACAAAACTGTCTATATTGCACCCATTGGTTCCTAGTCATCTCTACAGTCTTGGTTTTTAGAACATGGTAAACCATCTAACTTCATATCTTGCACATCCAGAGAGTAAGTGTCTTCAGAAAAGTTGAAGTGGTTTCCTACGGGCTGGAGTTTTTGAGGTTGCATTTAGAAGTAAATATCAACATCTGGAAGAATTTCTAAACAAAACAGTTCTTTAGTATCCTACCTTTAGATAGTCCCCTCCAGGCTATTGAGTATGTGCCTGTAGCAGTCACTGACTTTTTGGGAGGGGGGGTTTTAGAGGAAGGAGAGAGGAAAATACTCCACTTGGTTAGCCTGAGACTGGTTAAAAGAAAGCGGCTTATTAATAGTTTTACTATACTGAACTGAAATTGAGAACTATCTGATTAGTTTGTGGTGCCAAGCCTCAATAATTGTTGCCCAGTGTTTTGTAGACCCTTGCTAGATCATGTGGGTACCAAAAGCATTTTTGGTACAGCAAGTTATGATGTCTGTGTGGCTGGCTGTGCTTTTGATTTGTGCAATGTGCTTTCCTTCTCCCTCTCAGAAATGTAAGTTTTCTGTAGTTAGTGTTTATTGGTGTTATGATGTGGTGTGACCCTTGTGGGTTGGGTTCTGGGTGATAATAACAAAACTTTCTGGAGGAGCTATGAGAGAAATGCTTGTTAAAGTTTGTGGTTGTCAGGGCCCTTTACAATGTGCAAATCTCATGTATTATGGTTTCCTGAAGCCGAGCAGAAGTTGGAAGATTGATGTAACCAAAGCAGGGTTGCTAATCTCCAAGCTTCCCACTTTGGTCTTTCTGACTTCTTGTGTTTTGAGCTGAATATAGAGCTGGTTTTGCGAGACCAAGTTGCAAAATACCAAAAATTGAGAAAACAGTTGAGTTGAGGAATGGGATATCTATTTTTACTTCTGGAAGAAGAAGGACTTAGCACATGCTGTCTCAGCTGGCTATTCAGAAGAGCTGGTTTTCTCTCTGGGAAAGACAGCAGTCTCAGACAAGCTGACTTCACTGGAAAGCCCATACCAAACCTCCTCAGTCACTGCAAACTTGCAGTTAGAGGGCTCAGAAATGACTTACTCAAACTGAAATGCAGTGTCAGATGCTTGACACCAGCTTCCTGTGCAATGCCTTGGGGTTGATGCAAATTAGGATGTCCCTGCTGCTCTCAATGTGTGTTCCCCCTGCCCTCAGTAGCAGAGGAGAATTGAAAAGAAATGTTCTTGTTTCAAAATTCTTCTAGGTTTTAAGCAGAATTGTCAGATTAATGTGCTTTCAGTCTGACTCATGATTCACTCTGCAGTGTGTGGTGTGTTAACCAGCCTTCTCCTGCGATGACACAGTGGACAGGACCAAACAAGAAAAGCTTTCTGGATATTCCTCAGGCTCACAGAAGACAGTGGTAGAAGTCATTTATGAAAACAAAACCTTAGTGCTTGTTAACAAACCTGTGTACCTGCTTGCAGGCAAAAAGGACTGCAACCACTGATTTTGGAACCTGCTGCCCATTCTGTTCCTGATACAGCAGCTTTTCCAGCTGTTATTTTGGGCTTCAGCTGATTCAACAGCGCTGCTTTCTCTTTCTACCTACAGCTGCAGGCAGTTGTGGCTGGTTATTTCATTCGAGTGAGCAATGTCCTTCAGGCTATGTTGGCTCAGGGATGTTAACAGGTTCAGATATCTCTGAGATCACAGAATCCCGAACCCCTTGTCCCTCCTCTGCTTGTTCTACTGCGATACATCAAAGCAAAACAGTATTGAAATATTGAGTATCTTGACTATTGCTAGTGCACTATGTCTTTTTCTTGGTGTGAGTGTGGTGGATTTCTCTTCCTCCTCCACAATCTCTCTCACCTGTTGAGGTTTTTTCCCTCCTGTTATAACAGTTACCTGGAGTTGGTATTGGTGCTTTTGGTTCACTTTCCAAGTTAATTACTCTTCAGACATTATTTTTGTACGTGATTAATCTTTCAGAGAAGTATATTGCAAGTTTCTCCTTGAAGATGTAATTCAGTAGGATATTTTTAATATTCTTGTCTTGTTGAAGAAATCTCCCTGACGTTCATATTTAAGTCAAGTTTATTTTCCTGTGAATGACTTCCTGAGGTCTGTGACTGAATGTGACTTGCTTCATAATTAATGGTTAAGCACTTAAGAAGTTACTGGAAGAGCCTGAAAGTAGTGGTTGCTCCTGCATGATGTGCTGGTCACCTGAAAAATGATGATTAATTGGGCTCTGATGGGTGATGGCTTTTACAATGGGCTGCTTCTTGCTATCTACTCTGGAGCAATGTGCCTGAGGTCTTCTTCATCCCATTATAAATGCCCTTCAAAATGTAGAGACTTTTTTCTGAAAAGCCATGTTTCTAACTGTTTTACAGGAGAATGTGTATAATGATTGGTAGTTTGGGGAGTGTCTTTGTATTGCTGAAGTTGCTAAGCCATCCTTATAGTATTTGACATAAAAATGCTTGTTTCATCTCTGTCCCTTAAGACTTGCTAGGGTCATGAAAACATTCTTCTTATTTGATTTTTGTCACAAGATAGTGTGCTGTTCTTGTGGCAGCTCAATGCTGAAAAGTTCAGAAATGAAAAACAGATGAGGGATATAGGAGTATGTCTAGCTGGCAGACAGTAATTCAGTCACTGAAGTTGCTCTTGCTATGCGCATATGATTATCTCAATAACAAGGCTAAAGTTCACTTTAAAACTGCATTCACTGCTTAAGAGATCCTGTGGTTTTTTTATCTACAAGGTGAAATTGATCTAAACCTTTGTATTTTAATGTGTGTTACTTTATATAGTTGAGTTGGCCAAGATGTCAGCTGCAACCTGAACACAAGGGCATAGACATCCTTGTGTTCAGGTGGTGAAAAGTAACATCTGAAGTAACCTGCTTGCTTTTGTGTTGCCATGGGACCCCTTTTGAATTGAAGACATCATCCAGGACCTCTGTGTCACATATAAGCACATAACTGAGATTTCAGGATTGCTTGTTCATCAGTCAGACTTGTATTCTGACCAATAGTGGCTTTTTGACAAGCAACACTGAAAGGAACCTGGATCATCTGTGTCTTGCTGATAGTCTTGAAATAAATAAAGCCTATTCCTAAAAAGAAAAGTAATAAAACAGTTGGGGAGTTTGAAACATTCTGTGAGCATTTGACTTGCTGGTCAAAGGCTTTGAAAAAAGGTCATTTGGGACACACTAATTTCGAACATGGGAAGCACTGTATTTAAATAATAACCTAGGCCCTTCATTAAAGGAAGAACATAGATTTGGTTGTGTGGTGTTCTCAAGATGAAGTATAGCTACTTGTAAAGACAAACAGTTTTACTGCAAAGGTTTCCCTGATTTTCTTCACCTGCTATTGCAGACAGACTCAAATAGTGGTGCAAGCTGGCATGGATCATTTGGATGATGAAATTTAATACTATGGCTTCAGGTAGGTGGAAGAAGCAGCTGAGAGCCAAGAGAGTAAAGCATGATCCTTGAGCTACATTTTCTCTACTACTTACCTTTGCTTCACTAGCTGGCAAGTCTGCTCTCAGAATTGGTTTGTCAGATTTGTGTTTGCTATGTTTTTCCCCCTCACTTGAATATAAGTTTTTCACAGAAGTTGCTGTGTAACCTCCCATGCAGCTCTGCTGAGGGATGCAAATACTTGGCTTTCTGGGTACTATGGAGTGTATCTGGAGCTTTGCTCCATGCTTTTGATGCATCCCGCTTCTCCAAACCATGCAATATGGACTAACAGTAGTTGTCTAGGTAGTAGTGTTTTTCTCTCTCCTCAAGTGCTTGATATGTCAAATACTTGAAGTATAATTCTATGGGCTGTAACCATATATGGAACTTGGTTTATGGAAATGATCTCACAGTTGTTGAAGTTTGTTTAGCCCAGGAATGCTAAACTTTGTTACAGCATAGTTGTTGATGTAGTTATGCCATGCAGCAGTCTCTCTACAATTTGTGCTAGACTTCTTAACCACTCTTTGAAAAACATGCAGTTTTATTTAAGTTTTCAGATATATCTAATGTCTCAGAGCTTGAGGTAGGGTGGACGAAAGGGGCCAGACAAACGGGGAGTGAAAATGCTCAGCTTTTGGACTCCTTGAACATAAATAGTGTGCAGTGAGTCAAGCCCTGCCACTGCATTACTGAGGGGAGCTTGCAAGTTTTTAATTTTTTAAATGGGCTATTCAAATGATTGGTTCTGTTGAATTTTATTGTATCTTCCAGAACAGATAGGCTGATTTCCTTCCTAATTAATTTATTGCTTTCTGAAGTGTTTCCTAGAGCCTTGAGATCCTGTGCGTTTTACATGTATTTGCATAAGTAATGCACAAAGGAAAGTGCTCAGGAGACTGACTGGGTTTCTGGTGGAGTTGGCAGCGCTCACTGTTGCACAAGGTACCTTTTTCACAGCTCCCCCAGTGAGCAGACAGCTTTGCAGCCACCTTGGAGGGGCATGGTAAATGGAACAGTGATAGAAGTGCAGTCAGACAAATCCAGCCTGCAGCTCTGCTTTTGGGCCAGTCAAGCTGGCATGGGTCATGGATGCTGGAATTTGCTCTTAAAGCGTCTGATCTTAAAGATGACTGATCAGAGAAAGGTGCCGGTGCTATGGATGTCTAAAGTTTTGGAATGGTAATTGCCACCAAAAATTTGAATGAAATAAAAAATAGTGCATGATTACTTCAAAGCCAAGTTAAGCTAACCACCAAGGAAAACTCCATGACATTGTTAGTCATCTTCAATTATTCAGGCCATGACTGCGAAATTGTTGCATGACTGTATTGTAAATATAAAATACATCCTGTGTTAGTATAAACATCTTCTACCTAAGTGACACTTGCCTTGTCACTTAGCTCCAGCAGTATGAAAATGAAGACATTTAATCTTGTTAATTTTCCATGGTGATTGACTAATGAACTATTTAAATTATTTATTGGCTCCCCTGGCCCCTCCTTCCAAGGTGTACTTCAGGTCAGGAAGTATGAAATAACTTAATCTGACACCAGTAATACTCCAGAGTAATGCTTTCATTCCTAAAGATTTCCAAAGATCTAAAGCTGCCATTGCACTTTCACTCTCCACATGTGGACTAGGCAGGGTGTTTCGCAGACTAGAGGGGAATTCTGTTTGGGGGTTTACATGGTTTTCAGTTGTGTTTCTCTGGTTTCTGGCCAAGTTGTGAAATTAAAGCATGGCTTCATCATGATTGTGGGCCTCCCTAAAAACTGTCCTTTCCATGGGTGAGCCCCACTGCTAGTGGGGGGTGTGTGTGTGTCTTTGGTCAGCCAGGTCAGCTGCTTGCCTGCTGGAAACCTACACTGTGTGAAGGCAGGCAGGGAGGAGTAGAAAGGACAGGAGTGGGATGCAAGCACTGCTGGGAACAGTGGGCAAGAGAGCACGCTGGGAGCTGAGCTGTGTGATGCCTTGCTGCAGAGGTAAGACTAACCCTTGGTCTATGCCAGTTGTGAACCAGATCCTGGGACTCTGTTGGTTTCTCTCCCTGCATGGAGGGTTAGTGATTTTGAAACTCGGAAGTCTGTAATGGTGATCCTCAAGAGGAGGAGCAGTAGATGAAAAGGTGAAATCTGTCAACTACTGCTTGAAGTTTCTGCTTCTATAGGTTTTACCTATAAGGTTTTTTTTAGCCGTATCCTAATAAGCTTCTTTGTTCTTGAGTTTGTTGTCCTCTAAAAACAGATACCAAGTCTCTTAACACTTAATCAATATTGTACTTCCTATGTCAAGAAAAGCAGCAGTAAAATCAGACAACTCTGATACTGCCAGTTTAAATATCAATCCTTTACTGGAAATGTTTTTAGTTGTATATGCAGCAAATGCTAGGCAACTAAAATGTAAAGTAAACCAAGGTATAGTCTCTGGTATGGGATTTTGTAAAAATCCCATTGGAATACAGATAGTCCATATCCATGGTAGCTTTTGGTATTTTGGAAGTGCTTCTGCTTGTCCCAGTGGGAGACGCTGACACCAGTTTTAGTCTATAGCTGAACCTAAAAATGAATGTGTTGGACTTAGTCCATCATAGTAGTGTCTTTAATGTTGTGCGTTTTGCAGTAAGTGATAAGGAAATCTGAACAAACTGTTCCCCTGCCTCTTTGTCAAGAAATGGGAAAATTATGCTACTTCTTTCAGTTAGTCCTCTGATGAGACTCCTTCCTGGCATTATACAAGACTATTGAGAATCTTCTTTACAGAAATTATATTCTTTTTTCCATGCCTGGAGTCTCTTCCCTTCTATGTTTGAGTGTACATCACTTAAACCTCCATCACTGTCCCCTTACAGTCTATGCTTGTGTCTCTAGTAAATCTTTCCCCAGAGGGACAATTTATGCTTACTCTGAATAACAATTTGCCAGATAAGTAGTGCTATATTAGCTTGCCTGCATCTGTATGTCTTTAGGGACTCTAACTATATGCTCCTAGAAGAAGTCTTGGAAGGGATAACTTGTGATTCATTTTTAGATGTTGCTTCGCTTTTACTTTCTTTCAGCGGCAGTTGTTGTTGGTCTTGGTCCTATTTTTTTTTTCCTTTTTTCCCCACCGTTTTCAGTATTGTACCATTGGTCAAACTGTTTTCTAGGGAGGAGAAAATATTTTTAGAAAATTAAGTCCTTAGTTTCTGGTGGGATCTGACAAGTACTGCAGTCAGTGCAAAAAGGATAGGCAGAGGTGCCTGGCGGCATGTGGAAACAATGGGTCTGTCCCCTTGTGATAGGAGCAAACTGTTGGCTTTGGTGGCTTGCATCCCTTCAGTGTCATTGTCCTGGTTTAGGGTAAATTTGGGAGGACAGTAATCCTTCCCGGTTTTAACTTCAGTCATACTGGGGACATTTGTAGACTCTCACAGCAGTGCTACTCTATAGGTGTCTTGGGCAAGCAGGTATAATATTTACATGGGCGAAAAAGTAAGAGGACTCTAACTGAAATTACATATGTTTGTGCAGCCACTGTGCACTGCTATGTGTTTTACATGATGCATCTAATAATTAACTGGCTTACTAAAAAAGACTTTTGGCATCTACTGTTGGTCCAACACACTGTTTTAATTTGCCTTTGTTCAGAGACTGACGTCTCCTCTCTCTGCTGCTTCAATAACAGGCATGCTTCAGTTTCAAGTGGTTTCTCTCCTGAGTGACCTATTTGTGTTTTCTCATGCGGTGTTTCTATTACGCTGTGTCCCAGCAGTATGAATTGCAGCAGAGCAGCAGTGCTACCTGTGGCTTAAGGTACAGGGATAAATAACTCTGATCAAGCCCTTCTCAGCTGTGTCTGTGGCTTTAATAAAAGGAGGCTGAGTTCCTACTGCTTAGTTTGTGCTGGCTCTAGTATTTGTCTGATGATCCAGTAAATCAATTCAGCTTGCTAAAAGACCAGAGACTAATCTGGCAAAAAGTCTGTGTTTTAGGCTTTTGTTTTGTTCTCATTTTTGCTGGGTTCATAGGCTGAATCAACTTGCTTTCTGATCGAAGGGGTGGTTGGTAGAAAGGGGAAAAGGAGGCAGGACTGTTCACACTTGCCAAGTGGCAAATCGTGTAATTCAGCTTAGCTGGGAAGAAAAAGGCTGGAAAAACCACAGCCTGAGCTGATCTTGCTGCTGGCTACTGTCTGAGTAGGTCACCAGCTGAGCTCAACAAAGGGCATGTTGAATGCCAGGGAGTGGGAGGCTGGATCTGGCTGACAAGCTGGGTTACTCTGCCATGGAGCTACGTTGGAGAAGGCGATGAGCAAAGTTAGCACTGTAGTGCTGCATTGTATTGTACAGTAGTCCTCTGAGTTTGAAAGAGTTACTCTGACAAATGAGTATTTTTCCTTTCTTATGTTGTCAAGCTTCCATACATCAAACCTGATACCTGGCAGTACTTAGGTCCTAGCACTGATGTGCTGCATTGTATTGTACAGTAGTCCTCTGAGTTTGAAAGAGTTACTCTGACAAATGAGTATTTTTCCTTTCTTATGTTGTCAAGCTTCCATACATCAAACCTGATACCTGGCAGTACTTAGGTCCTTGCACTGATGTGCTTTCCAAGAGCAGCTTCTAGTCTGTGTGAATTGTAATGCACACACTTTGTGCAAATATTCAAGCTCTTCCTATAATGATGGCAGATCTTGGTGTGGGCTTGGGGAATTCAGAGTTGAGTTGACTACGCATATGACATGTGCTTCAAATACTTCCAGAGTGTTCTGAACCAGTATTGTGCTTTATGGGGTGTTTTCTGCTTCCCTTTCTACCACTGTTTCTGCAAGAGTTTAGTCATCACTATCTGCCTTGCTTTTTTTTATTTCTTTTCATAACCTAGATGTTCTGATATCTTACGTAAGTAAAATACTGTATCATATGAAGCTCTCCAAAGAGAATTGTGACTGCATGGCAGATGTTTTTGGGAGATCTTATACTCACCTGATTTCTTGATATGTGGCCAAACTAACTTCTCATTTTGATATTAAAGACTTTGAGGTATTGTGATTAGTTTTAACACTTCCTTCTCCATTCAGGATTCGCTGCACAGCACTATGTAAGAGCTATGTATTAGTGCATGCCATGACGAATGAGCAGTAGACTTGAATGAAGCTTTTGGGACAAGAATTTTGATGTTTGTCTCTAACATACTTGTAGATGGCTCTGGTAAATGCTTGAAAGTTCTCATTTATGTCTCAATAGTTTAAATTTCATACTTGAATTCAAATCTTAGATGCTCCTTATAGTTTGTTGATGTTAGGTGTCACTAGTGCCTTTCCTATGGTTCATTTGCAAAATGTACCAAACAGAGTTGCAATTTAGGTGGCATTAAGTATGTCTGACTGTGTACATCTGCAGTACTGGTGGGGAGGTAGGCAGCTACTTTTTATTTGTGCCATAAAAGAAAATGGTAAATACTGTACCAAGAGTGGAGAATGGCATATTTGAGTAAATCCTTGTAATTTTAGGGGACTTAAAACACAATCAGTGGTCTTGGCAGATGGCCAAAGGCACAGGCAGCTTCTGGAACTCTTCCAGCTGTTAATGGAGTGTGGGTTCTGATTAAATTTACTGTGGCCACTGAGTCTTGGTCTGCTTGTCTCTGTATGTGTTAATGTACGCTTTTCTAACAATTAATATTTAATTTTAAAATCTGTTTTAATACTCAAAAACAGCTTTACAGTATCCTCATGACATAGATCTCTCCTTTATGTTAAGCACAATAAAGGTAGAAACACCAACAGCATGTGAGAGGCCATACCATAAAAACTGGCTGTTGTAAAAGCCTTGAAATATTTGTGCTGGCAGCCTTGCAGCCTCGCAAGAAACACTACTGCATTAGTTATGTGAAGTCTGTTCTATAGTTGACATAATTAACTGATTACAAAAAATAAAATCTAATACAGTAGAGTTGTGGCGTGGTCAGTGGGGCCTTTGACAAGACCTCAGGGTGGTAGTTTGGACATGAGCCTGCTGGATTGATGGCTTTTCCATTTTACTATAGCTGAAAATGTTGCAAAGAAACGGAATGGTAGGGCAATCCCCTTATACTTCCAGATATGTTAGTGAAAGGAAGAACATAAGGTGGGTTTAGGATGAGGTTATTCTTTATATTTGGAAGAAATGGGGAGTTTCCTATACATGAGAATTGCTAGGCTCATGCCAAAGGCAAGTTCAGTTCTGCAAGAGCACTCCTGTTAAAAGGCTACAAATGCTTTTTAAATCGATACCACAAATAGTTTGAGACAAGGGGAGAGTAGATTACTGTAACATTTCTGTGAGTGCTGGTATGATCCTACAGAGCAGGTATATATTTGATTAGTTCAGCTCTCTAGATAGAAGTACGTTAGAATTTTCAGGTCTTTTACCTTATGAGTTTTTCAGGTCAAGGAGTCAATCTAATTGAAGTCAGCAGTAAAAGGTGAGGTAATACTTTTCATGGAAAGTATCTTAAACAATTAATGCAAGAACATAACTCCGTAAGAGTCTACAGAAATGAACGGCTATGCCTCCATAAAATTCTTTTAATGAATTGTTGATGAGAAGACTTCAAGTAAGGCTGTTTCTGTAAGAGAAATAGAAGTCACCCATCTGAATTATTTGAGAAACTTTCTAGGTTCTTGATAGGTGATCTTGTTCCCAGTCATTAATATATCGTACTACTGGATGTAACTGCAGTGATGTCATTTGGATAGGTTTTAGTATCCTTGAAATGCCTTTTCATACCTTCAGTTTTGTTAAATGATGTCGTATTTGCAATGTTTTAGTGTGCCATTATATGTGATATATTATAGTGGTTTATGAATTATAAATAATTACTTTCTGGTTATGAACAAAATCTGATTTATTGCTGCATTTCTTTCTCCAGTCTTTCTTTGTTACTTAAACACTGGTTAGCTTACAAATTGTTGGAAGTGAACAGATGTAAGTCTGTTTGTGTAGAAAGGCTTCAAAGCTCCTGCTGAACTTGCCAGAGTTTGATGAGACTCCAGCGATGATACTGGTGCTTTTTTCCTACAGATCAGAAGGGTTCCACTGTGTTGCATCTTTAAGCAAGACTCCTTTGTCTTCACTATACTTTTCTTCATGCTGGAGAGATGAACCAAGAGTCCATAGTGAGGGAAGGCTATTATGTGCAGCGTAGTGCCTTGATTCTTACAAAAATGGCTGTTTATTGTGGAGAGGAGCTAGAAGATTATTTTGAGACTAAGGCTAAATCCAAGGGAGGTGAAACTAGGGAGCTATATTCTGTCCCTCACTGGAAAAATGTAGTTAAGTGACTTGTTAGTTGGTATGATGTGTGGTGAGCATTAGATACACCTACTTCAGTGTGTTTTAAAGCAAGCATTCTACTCTGAAGGAACATTGAATATTTGGAAGTCAAATGTGACTCAGTTGGATGTTAATTATGCCAAATACTAAAATGTTGTTTTAAACACTGAGGTTTTGGAGGAACATGGAAGAAATAATATTTCTGAACCTCCATCTTGTCTTGTGGGTAGATCAAGGTCCTGCCTTCGCAATCTTGAACTACAAGGTAAACTGTTTTGTAATGCATTAGCCTCATTCTAAACACCATTATTCTGGGAACTGATGAGGACTCATTCTATAGCTAATGCAAATTTAATGTTGTGGTGTAAATTACAGCTATTCATATCTTTTGTGTAAGAAGCAATGCACAGTCTGCAGTCTATAGGTGGGAAAATGAACAGAATTAAGTCCGAATGATACTCTTCAGTCTTTGTAGATCTTATAGACTTTTAACTGTTGTTGTTCAGCACAAGTTTAGTTTTATAATTTGAATGTAATGTTATAGGTATATATGAATTACTTATGTGGAAATTGGATTTATTCCAGCGCTGATGTCTTGCAATAAGAGAATAAGTCGGTGAACAAATAAAGTTCAGTTACCACTATGTGTTTTAAAGAAAATAAAAAACAATATGGCAGAGATTTAGGAGAGCCATAAATCTAACTTTATCAAATCCATGCCTCTGTCTTTTGGGGGGTTTTTTGTTTCTTGTTTTTTTGTTGTGGTTTTTTTTTTTTTGTATTATCCTCCCTGACCAGTTTCGTTTTGGTTTTTTAAGGGTGTTGGAGACTGACTTGAGTCAATAGAAGTGTCTGCTTGTGTAACAGGCACGCTACATGTGTGCTTATTACAGACTTATCACCACACAGCATGGCTCAAAGAAATGGTGGATGAGAACAGACTAATTTGTGTTCTTTAAAGGAAGATTTAAGTTGTTCTAGTCTTTTGTATATCCTCAAATACATGTATCAAAGTCCATCTCGTTCATAGAGATGGCATAAAAAGTAGGAAAAAAAGCTTTCTTAAAAGGAAAGTAACCAGATAGCTCTTAAAATCTAGAGATCTCAGGGTGAACTGGGACATGTTGGAGGAGTTGGAGGTATGATATGGAGATCGATTGTGAAGCAGAGTGCCAGTGTATGCCATCTTGCACAATTACAAGAGAGCAGAAGAAACCTGGTTAGGATGGAGACAACTGCCTTCAAAACAAACAAACAGAAGAGCAGAAGGAATGTTCAAATGTTAAAATCATGAGTCTAGTAATCTAAATGCAGAAACACACTCAAAAGTTTGTAGTTAACAAAAGGCATCAAAACTGATACTGGAGCTTTCTTCCTACAGATCAGAAGGGTTCTACTGCCTGTAGGAATTGTGAGTGAGGATAAAAATGAAGCAGATATAGTCGATACAGCTCTTGCAGGGAAATTAAATTACTTGTGTCTTTGTTCTGGAAGTTTCAATTTCTGAACTTTTCTTTGTGAGGGATTCCTCAACTGGTGGGTCTGATATGGGCTGATATGGAGCAAGAGTTTGTGGATGTAGCTGATAACATTATCAGCAGCAAAGTACAAGGACAGGGTGGTATTCACTCTGGTTCTAACTACTCAAAGATGAAATAGCAGAATGCTGATGGTGTGTAAATTCTTGTATAAATCTATGTTGCCAGTGCTATAGAGAATTGCAGGTGGGGTGCCAAAACTCAGGTAAGGGAGGCTATAGCACATGTAATGCTCTGATGCAAAAGTCTGTCACAGTCCAGTTAGTGGCATCACTTATGCAGCTATCCACTACTTCTGTCCTTGTACTCTCTGCCTTCTCTCTTACAGTCAATGTAACTTTTGTAACAAATGTGTCTTGCAACTTTATGGAGGCTGATAGAGGGTCAATAACCATATGGATAAAAGTGATTTAGGTGTCTCTAATTTCTAAGTGAATTTTGAGAGGGTCTCTCACTAGCTTTAAAAGGAGTTAATAAGCCATAGCATAGAGAAGAGAAGGTCTTTGTCATGATAAATAATTCCTTATTTTGTAAAGAAAATAAGGTGGAAGTAAATGCTTGGCTGTTTCAGTAAAGAAAGTCACTTCTAGGCAGGATAAATTGCTGTGGGAATCTAAGACTTTGCTAAATTACCTGGAAAAGCCCTGCTGACCAGTGGGGAAGAAAGCTTTCTGCTGATACCAAATTAATTGGGATAGTAAGAAGCTGATAAGGACCACAGAAAAAGTCATCTGACTGAATTTCTAGTGCTGTCATTTGTCAGAACAGGTAGCTGCATTGAGGAGAACAGCCACAGCTCTACATATAGTGATGGATGCTAAACTGGCCATAACCATACAGGAGCAAGGTCTCAGTACTGCTATCATTCAGTAGATGTCAAATAAGTAATTGTCAGTTACTGGAAGAGGAATACAAAGTAAACTAGAAAACGTTGCTCTGTTACTGTGTAAACGCAGTTTGTGTCAGCATTTTGAATACTTTGTATGGTCCCTTTCTGCTAAAAGGTATAGCAGAGCTTAAAGGTCAGTTGAAGGATGACGAAAAATACAGAACAGCTTTGCTGTAGATACTTGACTAAGCATCAAGAGTTGTTAGGATGGAAAATAGATGATTGAAGGAGATCTGAAGTCTAAAAAGTCATGAGTTAAAACTGAGGACTGGGCAGGAAGTGATTTCTGCCTTTTTCCATGAAAGATGTAGAAGTTGAGTTCAAAACCACCAAGTGGTTTTTTGTGCAGCAAATTTGAGACTTAGGAAATAAAAGCTAACAGTCTTTATTTAGTCTTTGAGCACAAATGATTGTGAAGTACTATAGACTTGCTGTCTACATTACAAGAGAAGGACTGAATTTTCAACTATCAAGGTGGTAGACATCCACTTTGTCAATGACAAGCTATTGCTGTCACTCTAGTTCAAAAATAATGCATATTTTCTATGTTCATTCTTTAAAATATTACAGCAGAATAGAAACATAATTGAATTCTAATGATTTTACTGTTGTGAATTTGAAACCAATCCAAAATAATGCTACCTGTTTTTAAGGTTTCTTTTGCTTACTGTAAAGCCTTTCCTAGCTAATTTGTTGAAGTTTGGTTATGTGTTTCGTATTTGTTGTTAAAATCCAAAGAAAAATACTACTGTTTGACAAGCTTCATGATTTGTTGTACAAGTTTACATGGGAATGCTACTCTGATCAAGCTTAATGTTCTCTTTCTCAGTTTAAGCTGTAAGACTTCGATCAGTTTTGTTAGACACTGTACAAAAAGCTCATCACTGTGTGGAAGGTGGCTGATAATCAAGACCTTTGTTTAGTCTTTGCTTCACCATCTAATCTCTGTGCTTTCAGTTGTACATCTGAATAATTGAAGAGATGACCCTTCTAAAGGGACAGATGGAGGCAAAGCTCTGCTGAAGAGTTTATTATAAGAAGTAAATCTTGCCCTTGTCTTTGACATACGATGTCAGCTAAAATTAAAGATTGCTTAATTCAAGATTGCTTTCTTGATTTAAATCGTGTAGCTGGCAGCTTGGTTAATAAACTTTTTTAAACACAGGATTTTTACAGTTGATGAGTTTCAAAACTTCACCTCACTACTGCATCGTGCAGGAGTGGCAGTGCCTGCTTCCATGACCACTAGCTTCCTTTGGCATATATGTATTTGTGCTGTGTTAGTTTCACCTCGTACCATCTTTCAAAAACGTAACTAAAATCTGGTCTTGTATGGAGTTGATACCATTGTTTACTTTGTGTTGAGATATAAGAATGAGCTGTAATTTTAGTTTTTCGTACAATTTTTAGGAGATGAATAACGTACAAAATTATGAGAAGTGACCTTTTATCAAAGTCCGGGGTTGCTGCTTGTTCTGTTTGAGTCTTAGTGAGAAAATGTAATGATGAAGTGAAATAAAGGAATTACAATGAGTGGTCAGAGGTGACAACTATGCAATCTCTTTACAGTGTCTAACAAAACCAGTAAAATTGCTTTGTTGCTCTTACTTTAGCTTTAACAGGATCTGAGCAGCTACTAACATGACTTTATGACATAAAACATCAAAGCATTAAAGGAAATCAATTAATGACTACTTACCTACTTCTCTACGTGATGTGTAGTTAAAGGCTGTTCAGTGTACTCCTGTTAATGTGAAAGTTTTTTTTGTGTTTTTCAGACAATTATTTTAATAAAAAAGGCTTGAGTATGACAACATGGAATTTAAATGCCTTGCATTCATTATGTTCTGGTGGACTTGTAGTTTCTGGATAGTTTGTGATCGGATTCACTTGTCCACTCATAAGGCAGATCTTATGTACTCTGTAAGACTATAATGTAAATTGCTTAGACTGAGCTTGCAGGAAAAAGTGACTTGAAAAACTAGTAATTGACATCACTGTAACTTAGACACACTTTGATATAAAACCTCCTAAATCTCGTTGATATGACCATATGCAGTCTCAGTTATAAATAAACTTCCATGTATTCTCAGCAGCCTGTCTGCCTAATTGCTGTGCCTGAGAGAGGATAAAAATGTACTTAAGTTTTTCTCTATCTGTTTTTCTGTGTTTCTCTCTAATTATTTTATTTGGAATTCAAACAGTTGAATCTGCAAGCTCCTCAGCATCAGGCTTCATGGATGTGGACAATATTGGTTCTGTTCCGTGATGAGGTGATTGAAATGTGCAAAACTGTTCCGTTTATTGGTCCTCAAAAAACACTGTCTGCATCATTAGACTTGTAATCTGTAGATTCATTTGAGGGTATTTAGGGTGTGCTTTAGAGTCATTTGAGGATATTTAGAGTGTGTTTTAGGGTCATGAGAGTCTCATTCCTCTGTCTTGCCCCTTAATGCATCTTCTAAGGCAGTTTTGCTTATACAACACCTTTACCTCACACAGGTCTGATGTGTTATGCTGTTAGTTAGCTGATAATGTTTCTGGTCTTTGATGTAAATTGCTTTAAGGCTTCAAAGTATATAAAAGAACTTGGGCCACAGTTTTAACTCCTGTTGTTTACTCATATGCTGATGCATCTTGTTAGTGACATTAAGTCTTGATAATAATTTCCACACATACAGGATAGTTTTAGTCTCTATTTGCCTCTGTCTCTTGCAGGAAGAAAGAACACGACAGTAGAGTCATCTTTTAAAATTTTAAAAATTCTCAACTCAAATTTTAGCAATACCTTTAGAAGGTGCTAAACTCTTAAAAATCCCTAAGGTTACTAATATCTGGTAGAAGTGGTACTAGCTCTGTTTTTCTGGTTAGGGACTCCTATCTTGGCAAATTTGGTCCAGTCATTAACTATCATCCCTGAAAAGTGTTTTGAACTCCTGTGTTTGACTCAATTCTGCTGCTCTGAAGGAGGACTATTCTAGTGTAGGTTTATTTATCATAAGCAAGAGAAGGGAGTAACTTGTGTGTATGGTCTCATCTGATGAGTTCTCTAGAAGGAAGAAGGAACAGTGCTGGATTGAGTAGAATACACTCACTGGGTGGTGACTAAAGTACAAGGGAGAAGATATTGCCAGACTTATTCCCCAGCAGAACTGACCTCAATAAGGAGCAAGTATTTTTGTACTAAGGAAAAATGTTGAGCTTAAAAGTGTAAATGTGTTTTAGTTCAAGGAAGAAGAAAGCTGCTCTTGCTTTCTTCAAGATTCCATGTACGTCTTCAGCTATTAGTTACTGATTACTGTGTGCTGGGGCCAGAGGGGATGTTGAGAAATACACCTGTTTCAAGCTGTTGTGTGTTGAAAACATCTGTTGCAGTGAATGAGAGAGGTCAAATTAGTCCTAAATTTAATCATATCAACAAATTTTTAGAAAAAATTTCAAAACTAATTTCCTGATACTAAAAGCAAAAAAAGCAACTTACGTTCCTGTCTTTTGTGTCCTGATGTGTACAAAGACATGTGCAGTTACAAGGTTTAAGCCTGATGCTACATCTGCAAATACTGTCACTTGAAATTTTGTTGAATTAAAATTTCCCCGTAATGTTTTGCCGCCTGAATTCAGCAGTAACAGCTGTCAATGCCCCCCAAAATGAAAAATAACTCTGCCTTGTCTAGAGGGGAAAAGCAAACAATAAAAACGTTAGAAACAAAAGGAAATTTAAGAGCTTTGTAATGCCTTGAAACTTCCTTAAAATGCAGAGTCAAAACCAGGGGAGCTGATGTAAAGGAGAACCTCTTCTCTCCGAGAGTGGACTCTGCCCTGTCACAGACCTGTCAACAGTGGCCATCCCATTTTCCAGATGGATGAAGCACTCGAGATGGTTTCTTTCAGTTTTTAGAGAGTGCATTAAATATATTTATAAACATCAAAGTTTCAGTGTTCATAGTATAGAGATTTTAAACATATGTCTTGAGAAAATACATTAAAAGGTCTTGCCTATTCCATGCTGCTTCTGGCTGCCTAGCAGAATGATTTGGCAGCTCTTTCTAAAGGAGACAAGCAACAAACCACCCACTGCTGCCTTTCTCCTGCCTTTCATTTCAACTCCCTCCTTTTACGAAATAACCCAACTGCCCCCAATACCATATTTCTAAAGGGTGATTTGGAGAAATCTGACTGATACCAGATGAAGCTGGAGAGGGGATGAGATGGGACTTTTTTCTTATTCTTCCTGACATCCTTTCCTCTAAAACTTCAACACAGTAATGTTGTTTGGAGGGTCAGAATTAATCCTGCTTTATCCAGCTGATTATTGAATGCACCAGGCAAACATGGCCAGAGACTCAGGCTTTTTCCTGGTGGACACTTGAGTTGTAAAAGATAATGGAGGCTGTTTGAAAATTAACAGACTGGTTTTTAAACAAATGCTGCTTTAAAAACTGGGAGAAAATTATCCCAGGTTGTAAATTTGGTTCATGTTCCCACTACCTATAAGGCAGTATCAATTGGTTAGTTCTGTATGGAAAACGTGAAAGACTAAATCTTGATAGAGCAATCGCTGTTAGTTCCCAGATACGTGAAAATAAGATGTGGGGGGGAAAAAAATAAAGCTCATTCAGTGATTGTTTTTAGCCTCAAACTTCCATGGGTTATGTACATGTGGACTAGATGTTTTAACTTTGCTCTTATATGGAAACAGGCAGCAATGATCCTAGAAACTGGAACTTTCTGGTAGGACTTTGTATAAGTTATCAGGAGTTACTAACTTCAATGGTGCACTGTAACATTCAATAGTAATGTATTTTTGTATGTAACTGGAGCAAGTAAGGATTTTATATGTAGTATATGAAGCTATTGTGGTTTTTTTCTTTAGATCTTTGAAATAGTAGACACTTTTTTTTCTTGGGGAAAAAAAAGAGGCTTTATCTTGCTTTTTGAAGACAGTAACGGTTTTAACCTCTTGCAACTATAGCATTTTAGATACCTATCAAGAGATGAATTCACAAAACAGATGACAGGAGTGAGTGCTCATGGCAAAACAACAGTGGAATAAACTGCAGCAAGCAATGGTTTTAAGTTTGTCCAGGATTTGCCATGGGTGTGTGTTGGCAGAAGGTTGCCAGCTCTCCTGTATCTTCTTCCTAGCAATGGTCACCATCAGCTTTAAAGTGGAGCAGCAGAGTCTGAGCTTTTAATATTAAAGAAATATTCTTGAACGTGTAAATAATCTCAAATTCATTTTTGAGTAGGAGAATGAAGAGTATGGTAAGAGCATAAATATGGCTTATTTTCTCTAATGAATTTATAGTCTCATTTGACACGCGTTGACCATTGCTGGAGATAAATACAGTAAGAACTGAAATGACAGAAAAACAGTGATTCCTATGAGAAGGTGTACTGTGGCTTCCCAGTGGAACAAGCTATGGTTTGACTGAAGTGCAGTAGAAAGGCATTGTTATAAAATCAGATATCTAAGGCTTTATCTAGTTTCCAGTTAAATAAGTAAGATTAACTGATCCTAATGGAGTTCTGATTCTCACTCTGTCCATTTGCTGATGGCTTTGGGGACACAAGAGACTTGATTTTCCTCCCAACTCAATGTAAAAATTATTTCTGACACTCCCTTGTCATCCCAGATCTGACTTTGCTGCCAAATGGACTATCAGCAACTTTGTCTGGACCCAGAGCTTGGTCTGCAAAAGCCAAGTGTGGCTTGAATGTGTGTTAGCTTTATTTAAAGCAGAGATGTGAAGGTACATCCCCTGGGGCTCCCATCTGCCTTGGGAAGGTCTGCTCTCCTCTTCAAGCCTAGTGCTCACCAGATCTCCCCACCTGGGCACAGAAATTTGTCCTAGTGCTTCAGGAGGTGAAATGTATGCTTGAAGAATAAAAATAGTAAAAAAAGACCTTTTGTCTAGGGTTTTAAAAATAACTTTACAAGGAGGTGCCAATGAAGGCATCATCTAATGCCTTTGTGCCAATAAGTTACTCAGGCAAGCAGTCATCTCTTACATAATATGTTTAAAACCCCATTTTAAATTGGGTTTTTCATGTTTAATTGGTTTAATAGGCAACAATGCCAGTCTTTTTCTAAAGCTGAAAGTGTTAGTGCCAGTAGTGCTACAGTAGTAGAAATTCTAAAGTATTGTATGCTTTTTTTTTGGTTCAGATTTTAAAGATCAGAATGCTAAACTGGAATAAAAGCTCATTTATCTTATCAAGTATCTTGATTCAAACTTTAGACTGTTAAAATTAGCTTTGTCTGGCAGAGGTCTTTTGTAGGTGTTAAGAGGGTTTTTTTATTTAAACTTATTCATCTTGGTAATTTAAAATTATAAGAGTTTTCCTTTTTTGCTCCACTCGTGAATAAAACTGAGGTATGAGAGAATGAAGTCTTGAAAGAAAGTGATTAAAAGCAACCAGGTTGGGTAGCAAAGTACAGATAACTGGAAAAAAACAGCTTTCCTAGAGCCATTAGTCAAGACTGTTTAGGCAGTTACCATTAGCTGGTTTCCATTTTAAAGCTATTTTTCAGTAAGCTATACAAATTCTGAATTAAAAAGCTACTTTATGATAAACAATTGTCAGCTGCTGTTTTCTAATATTCTAAAAAGTCAAGGAAGTCTTTAGTTTGTGTTCTACAAGTTTACATGCATGCTTGCACATACCCTACTACTCAGCAAAACATAAAAAATAGAATTAATACAGTGGAAAGTATATGTAGTCACTGGTAAATTAAAATAATAGTTAAAGCTCAAGCATTAAGATTAATATGTATTATATAAATCAAGGGGTTTTTGACGTAGGTGATGCATCCCTTCATGCTATTCCCATTCTGGTTTATGTAACAGTAGTCTTCTGTTCTGAAACAGGCTCTTCCTTTGACCTCTCACTGTTTAATTAATGAACAACAAGCTTCAAGGCTACAAATGGTTAGTTGTGACATCCCAAACATGTTTTTCTTCTTGAAATAGTGCTAATATAGTATTGGGGATTTACGTGCAGAGGCAAAAGGAGAAAGAACAAGATGTGTTGTGTTTTCTGTGTCCTTTCTGTAGCAAAACAGATGTAGACCACAGAAAAGCCTGAAGATATCTTAGAGACTTATTCCTTTAAGCATATGCATGCATGAACTCTGTGGTCATTTGAAAAAAAAAAAATTGAAGTTTTGTAAGAGAAACATTAAGATTGATTCAAATGCAATATGAAAGAAGTGTGGTTAGTAAGGGTCTTAGGAAACTGCAGAAAAAAAGAGTTTAAAATATGACCTATGTTGATAACCAAGGTCACCATTCCTGACTGTAAAATGTGAGGTATATGCTGTGTATGTCAAGACCAAAAGGCTAAAAAGAAGGCCCTGAGTGTGCTGCATCCTGGCACCAGAACAGTCATGAAGGAGCAGCATGCCCCATGTGCTCTCTGTTCCTCTTAACTGGGGAGGAAAAGCTTCTAATGGACAGATGACCTGACCTAATGCTCACTGAGACTGAATTTAGTGATTTTTAAGACAAAGGACCACTCACTATTAATCAGTGACTCCTAAAGAATATAAAAAAAAAAGGCCTAAAATTAATTTTTTTTTATTACCAGTTGGGGACCCCAAAAATTTCAGGAGGACTAGACTAGTTGTTTTCCCTCTGTCAAAACTTGTGGTGGAAACAACATTTTGGTACTTCAGATTATGTGGGAGTGAGAGTGAGTGAAATCTGAAAGTGTGAAAGTGTAAAATCAACTTGCTTTTTTTCCTTTTATTTTGTCCTTCCTGTAGCCTTGTACTGGGCTGCATGGTGTGAATTACCCTACAATTGCTTTCTGGAAGATAAATATTTAACTTGCTATTTTATTTTACTATTTTTGACTGCTGAAGGTGTTAGGGAAATTTAAGTTTGTTAAAAATGAGTTAGGAGATCCCCAGACTTGGAAAAGCTATCCAGTATCAGGTATCTTTACTTTCAATCTGGATTTCTGCAGGCAGGGAGGTAGGTAGGTAGATATACAGGAGGACAGCTAAGAACTCTGTAGTCTGTATTGTACAAACAAAAGGAAATTATCTTACATTTTGGGCTCCTTGTCATGCTGATAGTACTTACCATCGGGAAGTAGCACCTTCTCTACCATCCTTATCAAGGAATGGACTATCCTAGTACTCCTGGTGAATCTTCAGCATTTGTCTTGACAGCACTTATGACAAAAAACTGAGGATAAGAGTGAGGTTAAGAGCACCTAAGTTGTTGCCTGAGTATGTTGGTTCTAAAGGAATTCTGGAGAACAATTTGCAGTAGAACATTGGAGGACTCTGTGAGTTCTTGAAGTGGTGTCCTTCTGCCCTTGTAGTTATAGCAATGCATGAGGCTACTGAAAGCGGTGAGGAATGCCAAGGGGCGTAGTAGAGATACACCAGATGCCCTGGCATGTGAAGCTACCACATTAAACTGTGAACTAATTAAAGTGGATACAGGAACTTGCAAAACCTCCAATCTCCAAAGAAAAAATATGCTCCGATTTGTATAGTGGACTAGAGGTGGTTCATGATAGACAAGTGAGCAAACACTGTCAGTGGATCTGCATTTGCAAGACACTCTGTGGCCAAATGTAAAGACAGGGAGAAAGGAAAGCTGCACCTCATTCTGGGAAATAACCATTTTTTTTCTTGCTGAAAGCAAAGACTTAATATTTCTGTGGAAACAAAAACTCATATTACTATGTAAGTATGTAAAGATGGTTTATGAGTGTAGCTAATTATTTGTGGTTGATCAACATAGATAATTCTTACTTGCTTATCACCACCATGATCAAGAAATGAGAAGAATAAAGTAATCCAAAATTCTCTAACAAGACTATCAGCCATTGTTCTCTACAACTCAGTGGAAGTTTTACTTTTTATTCCCTCATGTTAATAATGCATTTTTATTAGAAAGTTTGAAAGACCACAGGGCTGGTTTATCAACTTGCATCAGGCTCAAACTGCTCCCTCAGCTGAAGGAGAATTCCCACTCTTGCAATGGTTGCTCAGTTACAGCTGTCTGGTCTGCAGGGAAAGCAGTTTGTGCTTGTGCTGCAGGAGCTCTGCATCTCAGGTCCTCATGCTGCTGCTTATGCCAGAGTTAGCCGCTTAATCTCAGAGAAGGATCTGGTACTAACTGGTTAGTCTGGGGGGCTCTAGTATCTTCTTTTGCCATCAGCTGAATATCTTAATCCACATGCATTAGAACCTGGAAGGATGATTTTTGAATAGAAATTTTTCATCTTGACACCAGCAGCATAGTCTCTTTTACTTCCATAGCCAAATTTTACTACAAAACTCTTGTCCATGCAGGATAGTTCTTATGATGGCATCTGACTCCAAACGGACAAGACTGAATATCGGAGGTGAGGGTGTTCTCTGTCAGTAGAAAAAGTCGGACTGTGCCATGGTCCTGCTTAGGATTATAATCACTTTACACTGGAATTTGCCATTTTGGTCTGGAGGATTACAGTTCTGTATGGTTGCCCTTAAAATACATAAATCTAATTTTGTTACTGACTGTTCATAATGCATGCCTTTCAGCTATTAAAAGGAATTTGATCTTCACATTTTTCTTACTATTGCAATTAAAATAATATTGCTGGACTTTTAAATGCATCATAAATTACAGCTGTAACAACTTTTTCATGCCTCTCTTTTTAAATGCTTTTTGCAAATGATGAACGTTTAGAAAAACATCCTTTTGTGACAGGAAAACTAGAAGAAATACAGCTTAGAGACCAGCACCTAAATATTTTTTCACATAAATTAGTCTAGATCCTACAGTTGCCTCTATAGTGACTGAGAAAAGAGGAGAAACTGGCCAAGCCTGGCAGTGTTTATGCAGCCTCAGAGCACTGTATGACAGTTAATGACACCGTGTTCCTCCCGAGATGGGAATGGCTAGTACAGATCCTCCTACAATGAAAAGAACATCCTTGTGTACGAAGGCAGTTGACAATTTCATGAAAGAAATCAAGCTGACAATAATTTCCATTGAAATCTCATTTTAAACCCTAAATATTGAAGCCCCAGAAGAAACAACAGAGCCAGCTGTAGCGTAACCTTTACTCAATAAGTTGTTTGGTTTTTAGAATATAGTGCTTTGTTCACAAGTTTCTGTGGAAACTTGAAAACATTGGGAATATGAAATTCAGAGTTAAATTGCTTGTACTGACCTGAAGTCTAATGGAAATGGAATGGAATATCAGTTACTGCTTGCTCAGAGAATTGAATACTGTCTTCAGGATAATGTTTCTGAAGAAAATAACAAGTAGCAGGGGCTCCTGCAGCAGGAGTTGATACAGCTGTGACAATGTGCAGGGGGTTTCAGTGAAAGATTCCAGATTTGTGCAACAGGGGATCTCACTCCCTCCTTATTCCTTCAAACATCTCCAGAAAGAAAAGAATGAGCTGTTAGCAGCTGAGAAACTTGCTGCTGAGACTTCCCTTAATCAAATAGTCTTTACTCATATAATAAACCCTAGTGAGCAGGTCAGTTTGCAATCTTAGTAATTGCGTTATGCTCTCTATCTGAAATATCTGTTATAATTTAAAAAAGAAATAAAATAAATGTTAATTGTTCTGATATCTGGTTGTGGCTACTTCTGAATTAGACAAATAATAATGTGTTTTTAGTTGTTTTTAAGCATCTTTGAGATTAGAAATTGCTTAGCGAGCACCTCAGAAAAATTTGCTGCCTAGCTCTCTTGGTTCTAGAAACAGCACTCAATTTCCAGTTTTACAGTTTCCGTAGGGTTTAAAAACATTAGTTAACCAAGTGGTATGTCTCAGTAATTATGGTATTTGTGCTGCTTTCTCCTTACTTATGAAGTTCTATCAGTGAAGTGTTTAATGGTTTTTCTTTTTGTGTGAAGTCAGGGGAAAAAATCAGTATGTTAATCTTTTTCTGAAATTTTTCTACCAGAAAATAATGCACGTTGAAAAAGAGGGTGTAAATGACAAAGGATATTGTTCCCATTGCCAGCAGTGGATGTTTTCAAAGTGAATTTGCTTTCTGGAGAAGAACCTTGTTCACTAGTGATAGTTTGTGTTTTACCAGGAGGTGTTCATTGCTTGAGAGTTGAATACCTATTCCTTCTTCACTTTTTAAGATACAGATTAGGCAACATGGTGTTTATAATTTAGTGCAGCTAGACCTCAGGAGTTTCAAGCCTGCTGGTTTTTTGTTGCTATTGCTGCTCTTCCATTCGCTTCTATCACCGTCTGTAAAAGCTGGTTTCCTTATATGATACAAGTAACCTGTAAAGAGATTTCTTTAGCTATCTGGTTGCAGAATGTAAGTGGAGATTTTGAGGACAAAGGTGGAATACTGGAGCATGTGAATGCTGCTGTAAGCTGCTACTGAGCTGTAAACTTTCAAAGAAAAATAGGGAAGGCTCCTGTAATGCATTTTTCCATGGAAATGTTTGGAACATGTTTGATCAAGTATCAGAGCTAACAAAATAGACCTTTGTTTTTATGGGCTGAAGGATGTATCAAAAATAACAAATGCAGTCATATCAATGAAAAAGTCGTACACAAGCACCATCATCTTTGAGAAGTATCAAGTCATTCCTGTTGTGGTATCTTTCTCTTTTAAATTGCATGCACCCTTGTCAGAGAAGCATCTACAGCTGATCTGACAACAAGTGGTTAGCAATTAAATGAATCCTTTGATTTCTACCGTGCTGTCAGCTGATGATAGTTGGCTTGAAACAGAACAGAGATTCTTGTGGTATTGTGTGATCTCTACAGCTCAGGATCGTGCAGAAGGGAAGAAAAATGCTCCTTTTCATTCTGGCATCGTACAGTAGCTGATCAGAGCAGCATAGTCTGCTTCTGTTAGCCCACGCTTATCTCTGATGCTTTAAAAAAAAGTCACTGCATCTTTCACAGATAATTTCTGGATATTGTCACTGTCCTTTTCATGATTCACTTTCTTGTTGTACCAAGACAAGCTGTAAGAGAGTGGCAAGGCAGGTGGCAGTGGGTCCTGGCTGTTCCAAAACAATTCCAGCAGCTTGCAGTGCTCGGTGGTGTGGGAGTTAATCTCCCAAAAGTGCCCTCATCCAGAGCCTCACAAGGAGCTGCACAAGCCGCTGCATTTTCCTTGTCATCACTGCTGTAGGAGGAACAGGAATCTTGTCTATAGTCAGCTTAGCAGTTTGGAAAAAGGTGCTTTCTCCTCTAAAATAAAAACAGATTGCTCAGACCAATTGCCCATAACTGAACAGCAACTGCTGCCCTGAGGTGTTGTGCTTGCTGGGAACTCAACCAAAGAGGTGGGACTGGGGGGAGGTCTGAAAAGCCTGGGATACCAAACCACGGTGGTGATGGGGCTTCAGGAAGTAATAAAGGAATTTCCTCCCTGTGGAAGAAATGATTCATGTAATGAACAGTCAGCTTCTTACGTTTGATGTGCCTAGTTTCCTTACCAAACAGAAAGTGTGTGAGGGAGGTATAGATGCTCTCATTATTATATTTAACAGTTATTTGGTAAGACAAGGGAAAAAAACAGGTCTGCAGTATTTTGTTACATTATCTGCTCAAAATTTCATAAACTGCACTTCAAAATGAATGTATTAAAATCTTTAAGGTACAGATTTTCTAAATCTTTGGTTTCCTGCATATCAGGCACTGGTTTGAAAGTGTGCACTGAGTAAAATATAGCCAAACTTACAAACATGCACAACATCTTCTCTAATCGTAACAGAGGAAGAGTGTTTTGTGGTGTGACTGTACTATTCCTGTTTTAGATATATCTTTGTTACTTTGAAATCTTTGGGATAATTAGGAAAGCTTAGCATTTGTTCCTTTTTAAGGAAAAGTCCTTAAACCTTTAATTCAGTCAGAGTACATGTGTTGCTGCAGCACCCTGTAGTTCTCAAAAAGCACAGTAGGGATGTATAAAAGTCAGGAGTGGGCAGAGTACGTGCCAGTGTGCTCCAGTAGACTTGCATGAATGAGCTTGGTTATCTTCTCCAGCAACCTTGGGGGAAAAGTGCTGCTCTTGAATTCATGCTAGCTTTTTCATTGATCTTCAGGAAATAAAATGTGATTTATATACATGAGAAACTCATATTGAAAAGTCAAAACAAGACTGAATTAAGTGAGAATAGAAGGACTTGTTAGAATAGTCCACCCTAAGGTTCTTACATCTGTCTGCAGTGATAAATAATTTATCATGCGAACAAAATTGTTGTGTAGTTTCAAGTTCTTGAGTTGGAGAGAGTGTTACTGGTTTTTTCATGTGCTAAAGTAACGAAGTAACGATAGTTGAAGGCAGACTCAACCCTTCTATTTCTATCCTAATTCTTTTTGCTTTGAGGTTTAACCATCAGTGTAAGATGCCATCCAACTGCAAGGCTTCTCCTTGCTTGGTTAGGGATTTCTAATGCTGTTATGGAAACTCACAGTGGTGTTACTTGGACTAATCTGTCTCTGCTGCAGGAGCAAAACAGAGTTCTGTGCTTCCTAGCAGTGCAAGCTTTATAGCTTCTGGGATGGGTTTTGTGGCCTGGGTGAGATTCTAAGTGGGCAGGGTTTCACTGTTGTGCAGGTAAGGCCTATTTAAATATACACCTGTGTGAGTTCCTATTGCCTCTGTGTAGACCTAGGTAAAATTCCGGGTCTGATAAGGTCGAGATTACTTACATGTATGTTCTCAGCTTTGCAGCTTGCTTCCTTAAGTGCTGTTGGAGGAAACCTGAAAAACTTGCCTTGTGTTTCCATATCTTGAAGACCTGCTGTGGACTGATCTATTGGATCTGAGCCAACTGTGGGACTTCCAATGCATTTTGTGTTTTCAAGTTGGGGCATGGTATTTTTAAACTACTTTTTAAACTTGCAGAAAGATGAGTGCTGTAATTAAATACAAAATTTCTCATGAGAATTCATGATTTCATTGTATTTTTCAGGGAAACAGTGGTAGCTTACCACTGAGAAGTGCAGTTTCACACTGTTGGTGTTAAAGCTGTCTCTAAACAGGCAGTGAGACGTAACTGTTGAACAAAATGTGGTTTTCCTAATGCTAATCATTTATTATGGCTGTATGTAGGTAGTACAATGGGAGTTAGTGCATGTGTTATTATCAACTAATAAATGTGGTTGTTCATAAGGTTTTTTGTCATTCAAGTAAGCAGAAATTATCTAAAGAGGTAAAGCAAAAAACGGAATAATCTGTAGACTCCATGTAGAGCACTAAATACCCCTGTTTAAGCAGGCTATAGAGTGGATTTCCTAAAAACATTGGTTTTTATTGGGGGCTTGTGTTTTTTTTTAACATCGAGGAAAAGCATCTCTGCATTTCTTGGTTAACTGAAGATACCATAGACTAATCAGATGCTAGAACCTACTGCTAGCTTACCAATACAGGATAATGTGAGAAGAATTAGTTTTATTCATTCAGTCTTTGAAAGCTTGGAAAGCTCAGCAAGCTTCTGGAGCTTCAGAATATGTGCTTATATTGCTTATTTATATCTGTGGTCCAACAATTCAGACTGCCACGGTCATGTCCCACTGATGTCCTGGAAAAGTCTCCTTCAGCCTGAGGCAAGACACCAGTTGCTTAGATCCAGTTGATAACTTGGCACAAATAATTGGAAAGCCTTGATATGGACAGAAGGACTGTGCGCTGTTCAGGATGAAATACTGTACAGCAGTGAAATATTTTGCTTAATTCACTGCTTGTCATCGTGCCATCTGTCACCCCATCCCACTCTCTTGTGCTGGCTGTGGCACTGATGTGGTGCAGTGGTGAGCCCTTTCAGCCAGTTGACCACTGAAGGGAGAAGGAGGAGTCACAGTAGCTGTTCCTGTGGCTCAGCAAGGGCAGAGGCATGAGGATGGGATGTGCTAGATTTAGATAGATGTCAGGCTCTTTGTAGCTCCCCACCAAAAAACTGCTTTGACATTCGGATTTGTATGAAAAGTGGTTTTCAGGAAAAAAGGAAATGCCATTTTGAGGGATTTTTGCTATTTCTTCTTACTAAGGCTTTACGATTTTTGTTGTTCAGCTTATAGAAAAGCAGTTAAATTTAATTCAGAAGGCAGCTGACTTTAGCTCTTCCTTGCAATTACAAGATTTGGGTCAGAAAAGATTGGAACAAGAATAAAAGTGTTGAATTTGCAGTGCTTTACTTAAAATGTAGAATTGCCTTTTTGCCCATATTGTTGTTCAGTCTTTTGTTTCCCTTCCAAATTACTGTGTATGAAAAGCCAGGTAACCTTCTGTTGATTTGTTTATTTTAGAAACATGCACAACTACAAAGATAGTTGTAGGGCAGATGATGTGCCCAGAACCACTTGTAATTCCAAAAATAGCCAGTTTAGGTTGCAGCATCATGCTGATACCTTGGGAGTTGCCTGGGTCTTTTTTTTTTGTTTTGTTTTGTTTCTTCCTACCACTGAGTTTCTCTCCCCTTGATTTAGTTTCTTTCTACACAGCTCTGGGCTTTTCTTCCTCTTAACCTGTCAGTGGTTATTTCCATTAAGTTACTGTAGTTCCAGTTCTGCAGCCTAGCCCTCATTCTCTTGGATATAGGGAAGACAAGCACTGAGTATCTCATTCACCTTTTCATTTCAGTGGTTTTATGAGGCAGCTCTACAGACATCATTGTAGATATTTTTAATCCACAGCCTTTGGGATAAGAAAGTCAAGCAGCAGCTTATAGCATGTCATAATGATGTTTGGTGTCAGGAGACACCAGTCTGCTACGTGTTGGCTGAGACACTCATGGCTGTAGTTATGTGAAAGTCAGAAGCACTAAGGGTCTCTTCAGCACTGCTTAACTGTCTGAACACCTAAGACTCCAGTCAAAGGCACTTCAAATGTCTTGTCTTTAAAATATCTGTCCTGTCTTGGAGGTTCCATACACTATTAGTTTGTCTTGAAACTGAATACTGACATCAGCATTCATTCTGTTGTGCAAACAATGGTGGGTTTTTTCTCCCCCTTCTAAATAAAAGAATTGTTTTGTTCTTTCTGTTTTAAAGGCTCTGTCTTGTTTTATCATGAATTCAATGTCTTGGTGTGGCATTTCAGAGAGAGAGAAAAGCTACCCACAAAAAACCTGCTGTGAAACTAGTTTAATCTGTTCTGTTTTCTTTGGTTGCTGATGATTCAGCAGAAAAGCAATTTCTTTTTATTTTGGAAGAGACCCTGACATGCATTTATAAAAGACACTGGGAAGTTACTGGAGCTGTAATACTGGGAAGTGAATGACTACTGTGAACAGAGCATCCTCCTGGGACTGTTCTGGTCCTTTCAAAAAGCAAATCCATCCTGTAATCAGTTAATTATTTGCGTTGCATGTAGAAACTGTATTTATGACTTTTATTGTTGTTGCATTCTTCCTTTCGTGATAAGGCAGATTACTGCTTCTGGAAGTTGAGGATGTTTTGATTTTTCCAAAAAAAGAAAAGGTGGATGTTTTTAGCACAAGCCTGCTTTCCAGGGTGCTGTTTGTCACCACGTTGCTAAATAGCTCCTTACCAATGTAGCAGCAGGTTTTTGCCTCTGTGCTCTTAGGATAAAGGTGTGTTGCTTTTTGTAAGAGTTGATCTAAGGCTTGTCACCTCTTTCCTAAAGTATAGTTGAGCACCTCTAGTTCATTAACCATTTTTCAATGCTTTGGCTACAACTAAATATTTTGATTTGGGCAGTGACTGAAAAGAGGAGCATAGTTTGTCCTTGAATGGCAGCACTCTTGCTTTTTAGTAACTTAGATTTCTTAATTAGAAATCTTTAAAAAATCAAAGTTGATGTGATTAAGGTTAAATAATGCAGCCAGGATTTTATATTTAAAGTGTTTAGGAGTATTTCTGCAGTGAAAGCAGGGACAAATTAGTGCATGAAATAGAAATATTTCATGTGGAAATTACATATGCTAATGATTACATACTAATCAAAAAATTAGACTCACTCCATGTGAGGTGGAATGTCTGGCATGGTTAAGACTTCAAAAAAGAATAAATAGGTTTTGGATGGTATAAATGTGTTTGCTAGTTCCTCTTTCTAGTCTAGGGTTATTTTAGCTAATGACTTCTCTTTTTTTCCCTTTTCCCTACCTGTATTTTTATTTAAAAACAGCTAATAATCTGTGGCTAATTGTAAAATATAACTTAAAAACATCAGAAAAATACTCAGGAAACATAATATACGTATTTAAAAAGAGAGCAGATCTTAAGTTAGTTACAGTGTAAATGGCTGCTAATTCAGACTTGGAGCCAGGAAAATATTTTCTGTCAATAACACTGCATATTTCATATTGAAATATGTTGACAAGACACATGCTTATTTATAAAAGTCTCATCAAGTTAAATTTAAGAAACCAAAACTAAGGCTTTGTGTTTTTTTCACTTCCTTCCTTCTTTTCCCCCTTCTCAGCCTGTGGTGAGCATTACTGTTGGTTCAGAGCACTTGCAGAGGTCTAGTTCTTGCAAAAAGATCAGCTGCTCAGAGGCCTTCTGCTTGATTTGTGTCTGGTTTGGGTTTTTTCTCCTAGCACCTTCGCATGTCCCCTTTGGTGTTTGCTTGTGTGTATTTATATTTTCTGCGAGGTAAAATGTATTTTGCATGAGAGTCAACAGTCTTTATCCTTGGTCTCCAAAAGTTGTTCATACTGCATAATAGTTCCCAGTAAGTAGGTGCTTTGCAAATATTTGAATAGCAGAGCAGCAAAGGAATGATAAGTGAAATCAATCTTCCGTGCCTCTACAGTAGCAGATGTCTAGAGCTGAACTAGTCACCCTCAACTCCACTGGGAATTAAAGTATCTTTCTCTGCACTGAGGTCATTATATCTTATGGCCTGTTTTAAACACTTGACCATGGTAAGGTCATTCTGGACCCAGTTTATTGTTGACTAGGTCACCATCGTTGGTAGGTGCAGCTGGCCCTTGTGCTTCATCTCATGTTATTTCCATTGTCAGTTGAATTCTGCTTAATTAATAGTTGCAAAAACTACTTATAACTTAAATGATGGCATTGAATCTTTAAGCAGCCTACCAGTTAAATCCTTCATTCAATGTAATTTCTGTCTGGGGAAGACCAAAGTTTGTTGAAGGAAGATAGAGGAAGGAAAGTGAAACAAGTGAAAAATTATGTAGGTGTTTGCTGTATTTCCTGTACCTCAGGAGTTATTAAAGGCTGATTTTGGTTGGATGGGATGAAGATGAAGAAGAGAGGAGGTTAAGAGGCTGTTAACAACTTGGTATCAAGACTTGAGGTGCTTCTTGGTGACCATATAGCTGTGAGCTGCTAACAGGCTCTGGCAGGTTGGATCTGGGATTTGATTTACACTCGTGAATGGGAAGTGTTTCATAGCACCTGAAACAGCAATCAATCTGACAGGTAAGTAGATGCCAGTGTAGTGTCTTGGGGGTTGTTTTAGGAGTGGGGTGGTTGTTTGGGGTTTTTTTCAGTAAAAGCACACAAGTTAACTGCTTTGGAAGTGCCTACACCTCAACTAGTGAAGGCCAGATTTGCTTTTGGTTTTATTGCTTGCCTGGAGGCATTAATGTAAGCAGAGCACTTAAGCATACTGTTAAAAAGCACTTTGTGGCCAAATTCAGCCTGTTATTCAAATACATTAGTAGCACAAGGAAGGCAGGCAATCTGTAATTCGTATTAAGGTAAAAACCAAGTTGCATAAATTTCTTTGTTGAAACAATTTACTTAATGTTTTGAACATTATTTTCTTCTTTATTGCACCAAATGCTTTCCATATACTTTGAAAGTGTTAACAATAAAGTGGATGCTTTAAGGATAAATTATACTTGTATTTTCCCCTAGGTTCTATAAAACAACAAATTTGCAGTAATTTGTGAGCTCAGGAACATCTTTCCTTTAAGCACCCTCTTCTCAAGGAATCTACTATAAAAAAAATTAGTATGACTAATTGTATAAAGATGGGATAGATGCTATTAAAGAGCCACATAAGCATTTCAGTAATTTTACTGCAAATGCATTTCTTATCTCTGAGTGGAGCCTTAAGTCCTCTGGATGTTTTGCTTCCTCCAGAGCGCTCATTAAACTAGAGCTGAAATGTCTGGTGTGTGAGATGGTGTCAGGAGCTAAAGAGAGGTTATTGCAGTGATACTGGTTTAAAAAATTGCTCCTGTTTTTTCAAAAACAAAGAACACTTATGGCTGGTGACAGTTTGTGAGTTAGCAGTTCTGAAAGGGAAATTGGACAATAGTTGTTTTCATTTCACACTCTCCAGCATTTGCTCTATCAGGACATTCTTTAAATAGCAAAATTCATACTTTCTAAAGTTGAAGTTGTTCCTGTTTTATGTCACTGACCTTTTACTACTTTCTTAGGCTGTAAGAGCTGTATATTTTACAGAAACAACATGACTTGTACAGTATCAATAGTAAATTCATCATTTAATGCTAACTTATGTCCACAGTGGATTTTTATTTTGACTGTAATTTAGAGACATATCAACAACAATTAATGCTACCTTATTTTGAAAGCTCTGACTTAAAATTTTTCTGCAGGGATTTATTTTTCAAGTTCATACCTCAATTAGAGATATTGTCTAGCTAGTTCTTGGAAGCACAGACTTTCCAAAATTGAACACTGAGTCAGTGGGAGCTGTTTCTGTTGTGCTCTCCTGAAAACCGGGTGAGAAGTACTCTAAAGTGGGCACTCAAATCTGTGTAAGGTTGTGTGTAAGAGACCCAGGTGCACCAGCCATCCTTTCAATAAGAATTGGTTTCTGTCAAGCATAGCTGATAGACAAGAGCTGTTTTGTGTTTTCAATTTGTTTGTCAACCTGCACTACTTCTGAAACAGCTTGTACTGATGTCTCCAGCTCACGTGAGATGAAGTAAGCTATGCTGGCAGAGGCACAATTTTTTGCTGGCATAAATTAGGTCTACTTTGTGGTTTACTGGTGACACTGTCAAGTGCAGAGCTGGCTCTAACTGCATTACGACCTGAATAGAACTAATTTCCAGATGGTAAACCAAAGCAAACTATGAGAATACAGTATTCTGTATGTGTGTTTCAGGTGTACTAACACTTCAAAAGAAGTAACTCAAATGCTTTCCTAGTTGGTACTAGTCCTTAATTCCACCTTACTGTTGAGGAAATTGGGCTGCTTTCTTGTGGGTTTCATCTGAGCTAGTTGTATTCTCTTTGACATGTTTTATTTCATTAAGAAGACACTGAGAAACAAAACCTCTGCTTCTTCACAGAGAGATAAATTACCTTGATTCTTTGTAAATACCTGTACTTTGGTTCCTCTAGAGCCCATTTGCACTGCAGGTGATGCTCAGGAGCCCTTTTGTTGGAGGAAATGGAGGACCTTTCCTCTTAGGCAGTGGGCAGACATGTACAAAATACTTTTCCTTGCTTTTACATCTTTTAGTCCTGGGCCTGGTAAACACAGCCAATGCTGTGGTTAGAGAGATCACAGTACGGCAGCATCTGTTCATCCATCATTCAGTATTTTAAGAGATTAGTACAAGGCTATTTTTAGCACTGGCAGATTGATGGTATGTTATTTAAGAATGTGTATTTTAGTGTTTTCTTTAATGGTATCTGTGTTACTATTTGAGGTCACTTGAACTAGCCAGGGCTGTATGAGTCATTTTTATCCTATTGAGTTTACACATTGTGGTCCAAAATTTTTTCCTTTTTTTTTTTTTTTAATTTCTTTTTTCTGGTGTTGTGGGGTTTTTTTACCCCAGATTATGACCCTATAAAAATAACATATTCCTCGTGTTATGCCAAGTGCAACTCTGAAAATTGGCTCTACTTGATCTGTCTTGCCTTCTGGGCTTATCAGGTAGAAGGGAGACAATACAGGGAGCCTGAGGACAAGAAGATGTCCTTACAGTGCTGGCAGCCTTCTGGTGTTGGAATCCTGCAAAGATATGTTCAGTCTAAGGGAAACAGAGATGAGACTTGGAAAGATAATCTTCCTAGCCAAAAGTTCCAGGGCTTTTGGTTTCACTGCGGTTTGAACTCAAGTTTCAGAGTTTGTGATATAAAGTTTGTTGGCTGATAGAGTTTGACATAACTGCTTTTGTAAGCCTAGGCAGTGATAGTGTGCTTCACTGTTTGTTTGTTGCTTCAAACTTTAAAAAGAAAAAGTCAACACTAGGTTTGTAGAACTTCAGAATCATTGGAGTATAAATGGGTTTTTTTCTAATATCTGGCTGTCCAAAAAAGGATATGTTTGTCTTGCATTTGACAAATACGCAAAATTTTTTACAAGTCTTTTTATATTGAGACAGTAAATTTACCTGGGAAAAATGTGCAGATATTGAAAACTTACCATACGGACTTGATTTAAAGAAGGATAATACTTTAAGACAAAAAGAAACTGTATGTTTTTCTTTTAAATGATGCATACTTTTTCAGTCTTGTTAATGTTTAGACATGGCAGTTCTTAGCCAAGAATTGAGGATTATTTTATTTTCTTGATGACTGCTTGGCAATTGTACATATTCTTGCTTTGAATAGATGAAATTCTGTTTACTTGGACATTAGAGAAATCTCATCCATTCATGGTCCAAAAGGTAGCACAAGACAAAAACCATGTCAAACAAGGCTCTTCTTAAGTGTATCCGAGACAACAGAATGTAGTGAATTCTAAAGCAGAAGTTTAAATGAAGATTAAATTGATAAGCAAGCGATTAGTATTGATATGTAACTGATTTTAATTCTGTTTTCTATTTGTATTTAATGAAGTCAGTACTATCTAAGCAGGAGGGTCCACTGCATGCCAGTCTCCTCTGAAGGTTCCTGACAGTGGGCTGGCAGGTGAGAGTTTGTTTTTTTTTTTTTAAGAGATCCTTTTTTAAATCCCGTTTGTCAAGCTCCATCTGATAAATTGCAAAGCAATGCACTAAACCAGCATTCTTTTTCCTCAGTTAAATAAAGCAACCTTAAATATCCTGGATACACAAACTGGAAAATAAGTTAATCAAACCAAGTTTTATACTTGACATCATAATATTTTTTTTAAACAAAGGAAGTATTATCTGAAGACTATAATCAGTTCAACTCACATGCTTTAAGTTTTCAAAACTAGATCTCATTTTCCATAACATTTTTTAATTACGGGGTCAGAAAAGGAAAACAATTTTTTTTTTTTGCTTTTTTGAGTTCCAATTGGTTTCTCAACTCTGAGTGACCTATCTGTTCAATGTTGTTAGCAGAAATGAAGAAAATATTCTGTCTGCACTTGAAAAACTAGTTGGTTACCCAAAGCTAGTTTTGCAGTTCAGCAAAGTTGGGTTTTTTTAAGTACTTAAATGTTGGCAGCAAAAGCAAATGTCAAAAGAGGTTTATGTGCAGGAGGTTCAGTCATTAGTTGTGGTTACTGTTATTTTTCATTTTGTCATATGTTTTACAAGGTATCAAAGTTAAAATTTCATTTAAATTTTAAAGTACGTTTTTGGATGAATTTTTATTCACTTTGTAATAATCTCATCTCAGACTGCAAGCAGCACTCCCAACTTGAGGGGCTTTAGGTCATAATCCAAACACTTTAAGCTAAGGAGTTGCAGAAGGAAACATTTCTCTGCTGCTTTCACTTCCCTGCAACCTCGCAGTGAGCAGGTTTGGCAAGTCATCCAAATGAACAACAATTCTTTTTTGGCTGGTTTAGGTTGAGTTTTAGCTCTGATTTGTCACACAACTGACCACACACCCAGGTAGGTCAGAAGGAGAAAAATTCTGGCACAAAAGCAGACAAAAATGGGACAGATCTGATGTTACTTCTGTCGTGATGGTGGCAACACTGACTTGTTTGAAGCATGGGCCTTTGTGTGTTTTTCTGAGAACGCCTGTGGCTCGCTGAACCTGTTTTCTTTTCAAAAGCTTTCTTGTAAATAGACAGAGATATCTCTTCTAAGATTTTCTGGAAAGTGCCCCAGTATTAACTGTGCATTTTCAGCCAAATTTATACAAAATCATAAATGCTTTCTTAAATAATGGTGGGGCATCAAATACCAGAAATAAAAGCCTGAGCCTACAAGCTTGAAGTAGAAGCTTTTAGTCTGTCCTGGATTTTGTGTGTTTCCGGATGGGTTAAAAGCGACAAACACAATCCTTGACTTGCTGTATGTGAACTTCCTTCTGACTCCTCATGGCTTGGAGGGCTGACACCTCACACCTAACCCTGTTGTAGCCCCTTCACTTTTCTGCTGCTTTAGAAATTAATACTAGAAATCAGTGAGTGTGTTGTCATTAGTGCAGGTTACTGTTACTTCTTATTTTACATATTTTACAAAGTACGGCAGCTTGTGGTCTCAGTGTTCTTGAGAAAAATGGCAGTGCTTTACTGTAAGTTTCTCTTTAAAAAAAATTAAAATATGCTTTTCAAATCTCTGTACTTATGTGAAAAATAAGGGCAGTATTTCCTTTTTAACACTGTTTTTCAGAAAATATTTCTTAGACTGAAAATGGGAAAATGAGTATGTGTGCACAGAGGAACGTGGAGGGCATGAGGGTGCACATTCCAGGTCGCCTGTGCTGGTGTGGTGATGCAAAGCAGCTGTGAGTTAACTGGCCCTTGTGCTGTGCAGGCAGCCTGTTCCTGCCTCTGCTCCCAAAAATATTGCTTGGTTTGATACCAAGCTCTTCAAAAATGCAATGTTATGCTCCTTGTGGGTGCATTATTCAGAACTCTTAATTTTGCCTTTTTTTTTTTATTTATTTGCATTGGAGAATTGGCTGTGTTCAGATTAGCATTAACAGTTGAAAATGTGTGTTGGTAGTGCAGGGCTTTTTTATTAAATTATTTATTTGTATATGTAAAATATGTATGTATGTATATGAAATTCTTGCTTAAGGGATAAATTAAATCATTAAATGTTTTTAATTTGGATTTTCACATATGGAAATAATCAAAAAGCTAGATTTTTTTTCTCATACTGTTCATTAGCAATACATAACCTGAGTCAGATGAGAGGGAGTTTCTGTGGGGTGGTTCTGCTCTTTGAGTCGTGGAAATGTGATTCCTGAGTTCGGGAGAGGAAATGAGTGGCAGCTGATCAAATACTGTCATCAACCACCTCATCATGAGAAATAATTTTTGACTGGATTTGGAGCAGTGTTACCATGGCTAGCATAATAGAAACTGCTGCAGAAAACTTCGTGTCATTACAGTTTGGTTTCGTCTTTACAGTTGAAACGATGTTTTGTAGTTGCTGTGCTTACTTAATGACAAAGTTTGGCAACTTCTGTTTGATCTCCTTTCAGAGGCACTGTGGCACTGGTGCATGTTCAGATTAACAACACTAAAACCACTGGGGTTGCTTTTTATTTATGGGCTATAAAAAGTATAAATAGAAAGCGGATTTGTGTCATCTTGCCTATTGAACGTGCCCTATTGTCCCCCTAAGCTTATGAAATCCTCTGATAGCAAAATTCTGACCTGTTAACTGAGGGAAAAGGTTGTGCAATTACATTATGTTGCTTTTAACAAATTATATTTTTTTTCATAGCAAGGGATAAAGATGTTTATCTTGAGTTGTAGAATTATCTCAACTCCTAATTTAGTTGGACCAGGAGGGTGACAGGACATGGGAGACAATGAGCCCGTAGTGGGTCTGCTACACCCTCCCCTTACAACCCTCTTCTTCTGCAGGGCTGGGAAGGCTTTCTGGGATTTTGAAATAATGTGCAGTAATTTAAATACTTGGCCTTCAGCAAAATGAACATTGCAGTTGTTGTATCTCGGCAGTTAATATCTCATAAGTAATGATAAGAAATTAATGAAATTTTTTATGTAGTATTGCTGCCAAAATAAACTGAGGTTCTGTGAGGAAAAAGGATATCCATAACAGTAGCAAAACTCAGCTCATTATAACCACACCTGGATACTGGTCTTTCCCAAACATTGAAAGAGTGGCATGTAATTTCATTACTTCAGTAGCCAGAAGCTGCAGAGTATATATCCAAATTAATGTCTATTTTAATGTCTGTGTGAAGGGGAGATTAATGAATGTTTAGAAACTGTATGTAGGAGAAGTCAGTGACCATGAGGTGGACAGGAAAGTGCTAAAACAGTCTTTAAACAATCCCAGATGTCTGTTCTGAGCTTGCTGCTCAGCTTGGGCTCTCTTTGGTTTCCTTGGGACTTAAGACTCTCATGTCTCCTCCCAGATGTCATGCTGTCTTGACTAGCAAGAGCTTCTGCTTTTGCTCTGACAGCATTTTCATAAACTAAGCCTGTACAGTGGCTTCATGCAGCAAAAACTGTCTGGATGGCATCCATGAACGAGTGTTTGAGATCACTTAAAAAATCATCAGCAAGGGTCTTGGCAAAAGTTGGATTTAATATTAAGTGACAGCATGACAAAGTTCATTGGAAGATTCACTCTACTTACTGGACAGTTAAGACACAGCAAGGAAAAACAAGTGACAAAACCAAGCAGAATCCAGGCAATCAAAACAGAAATTAACTGAGAACTATCTATGGATGTGTGTGTTTAGGTATGTGTGATTAAAAGGCAGTGAGGGTGAGGATGAAAAGGAACATGGCCTAAAACAGCATTTAACAGCACTCAACAGTACTTTAAGTTAACTTGTACCTTAAACCAAATAATTTAACAAAGGAACAACACAATTTACACCTAACTTAACTTACACCTTAAACTTAATTTATAACTTAACCATGACAATTTAGCAGAGGAATAACAATGGTGTTTAACCTAACTTATAACTTTGAAGTTATACTTAGCAAAAGAACAACACTTAGCAGTATTTAAGTAAGGTTAAGTTGTATGTCACAAGCTTTCTTACAGGCCTGTCTCGCTTCAATATCCAAGGTACTTAAACTTTTAAGAAAGCAGCATTTCTCTCAGATCTGCTGTAACATATGCGCACATGCATGCCCACAGACATAAAGGCCAGTGCAAGGTACCTGTGTTAAATTCCCCTTGGAGGTCAGTGAAATACTCACTTTGAACACCCTGCATCTCCTGACAGGTGAAGGGTTGAGCCTCCAGGAGTGGGGGTGTAAGTCACTCGTTGTTTGTCGGTCCTCTAAGTTTGGCAAACATGAGGCTTCTCTGGCTCTGAGAGACCCCACTCAGAGGGAGGTCACTGGTTGCAGCCCAGAAGAGCTCAAAGGGCTCCTTTTGGACTGCTGTTTATAGGGCTGCAAGAGAGTGGGCTTTAATCATAACGATGTTTCATCCTGGCCACAGTTTGGGTTAGCACTGTGAAAGAAAGTGTAAGAACAAGGACATTATGCCATTCAGGCAAGAAAAATTTTCCAAGGCTTTTCATAAGGAAAACAGGAGCTCATTAGCAGTTCTTGGGGGCAGACAGTGTTTCTGATGAGCTCAAGAAGAGCTGAGCCCAGGTGCTGTTTTCAAGGCTGAGGCCTAAGGAGCATTTCTCAGATTGCGGTGTGGCCTGGAAAGAGAATGGAGGGGAGTGCACCACAACACATCCTGATAAAACCTGGAAAGCTGATAACCCTCACAGGTGACTACAGACCTGCTAGCCCAACCTCAGGCATTACACTACGTTGAAGTAAAAGATTATATGGTAAATGCAAAAGGAATACAGTGCAACAACCAAGATGCATCAGGGAGGTGAATGGAGGGATTTCTTAAACTGAGGAGATGCAATTCTTACCCATTTGGACCTCTAGGACAATATTTCACATGGTGCTTACACGTAAAGTCATTACTTCTCCTGAAGCATGTAGGTTGAGGCTAAAAAAAAAAAGGGTTTATTTAGCTGCAGGCTAAGACGTGCTGGCAGAGCAAGTTCTGTCCCATGTGCTCTCCAATTACTCCCTTGGTCCGTGTTACCCAGAGCAGCTGCTGCACCACTTTACAGAGCATGGAAATACGGGTAGTGTGACCTTCATGGACTTCCAGCATCACTCTTGGTCAGTTAATTAACTTTAAAAATTAGATTTATAGAATGCAAATAGTATTGCTGCTGTTTGCAGAAGATTTGCCTCACAGCTCCAGCCTTTACCTAATGCATAGTCAGAAATGGCCAGAAGGAATCATGTTTTAATGTCATCTTTTCACAAGTCAACAGTTTTCTAAGTAATAACATATTTGTGAGGTTGGAATATCTGACAGCACATTAAAGCCCCTTCACAACTGGTCTTCTTTAATAGTGTTGCTACTGCTAATAATAGTAATAATGTGAAATGCATTACCTTCATTTTACCTGTGTAAAAATAGGAAAAAATTGGCTTTTCTACATTTGTTATAACTTGTGAAAAATAATGAGGCTCATATGATGCCTTAAATTGTTGTTTTATGGCATTTGTTCTGCATATTTCCCAGCAGGTTTTTCTTAGGCAGGATGCTCTTAAAGCCTTTCTCTTTCCTAAGCAGCTGAGTATTATAGGCAAAATGATTCCTTAGGTTTCTTTTCTCATTATACTTTGCCTTTCTGTGTTGAAGGGAATTTCCTTCTATTGATTTTCATTTTTCAGTTACAGTATCCAGGTAAGGCTACAGCATCTCCTTGTTTGTTCAACTGCTTACCAGAATTTTATGTTTAATTTCATGAACTCTTTTTTCCTACTCAGAAATAGTATACTTGAAAAATACAATCTTAAAAGTTATGAGATGAGCATTATTTAATAGAATCCTTTAGGTTTGTTTTCTGATTGGCTGGTGAGCTTGGTTTTTCTCCAAATCTGAGTAACATGATTCATGGAATATAAGTGTAATTGTATTTCATTTTGTTCTTCCTTGTTGAATTCTTCTTCTAGAATACACAATAAACAGATAATTTAGAAACTTAGCAGAACATCTATCTGTGAGTTGTATATTTTACTTTGTATAAAGAATTGAACTTACCTTCTTTAAACCTTTCCCTGTGGACATAATAAATACCTGGTACCTCATACCATCTTCCTTTTTTTAGTCATTCTGTTGTGAAGATTTTAGGACAAATCCAAGTGAACTAAAAGTTTATCTGTTGCCAGATAAGCATTTTGGGTTTTTTTAGAAAAATGCAGACCAGATGGCCATCAGACCTTGTGACAAGTGTGTGTATTTTGAATCAGTATTCTGAACAATAACTGAGGATGCCCACTGATATGAAAGATTGTCAAAGCACATCAACTTCCCAGCAGAAATTTTAAGTTTCAAGAGGATGACTTGATATTTTTGCTCAAAAAATAAAAAGTTCTTATAACAATTTTGTGGCAAGCCCACTAGCTAATAGCTTTCAAATTGTTGTCTGAGCTGTGTCCCTTATCTTGTTGATTTCTTAACAATTGCATTTACAAACAAGGATGAGCTCATGTGTAAAGTGTGCTTCACAACTCATCCAAAAATGAAGAATTTGCTGTGCTTTACAATTTTCTTTTGTACTGAGATAGGACTCTATTTTTGTGTGCCATTTGCTACTAGAAGCTTGTCAAAAATCTCCACTACAAATGAGTCATATTTCTATTATTCTATTTCCCATTTCATTAATATATTTGTACATATTATGACATTTGACCTAGCTTTTAGGAGAATGAGGGATTATTATGGCAGACGTTATGTCTGAGCTGCTTAATTTATTTTTGGCCTTTGATTATTTGGCATATTATGAAGTGTTAATTTTTTCACTCATTGAAATGTGCAAGGAGATTCATGGGAACTTTAACCAAATCTGTAGAAATGTGATGTTATGCTTGTCTGACAGTATACAGCAGCTGTTCTGGATATTCTAGACTGTGCAAATGTCCAGGAGACTTGAAAGACTTCAAAGCTTGCATCAAAACAGTTGTGAAGGGAATGCAATTCCAGTGCTTTTGTTATAAGTTCTTAAAACCCTTTCACTCCAAACTCTCTTAACAGGAGTGATAACCAAGCTATAAAAACCCTTTGTCTGGACTTTTGGACCCTGGTACTCCAAATTTAAAAACAAACATGAATGCTCTTTGAAAACCATTTCTGTATTCTGTTTTAGGACTGTATTTGGTATGTCACAATATCCTGTTCAGAGCTTTCTTGAGTATGTCACAATATCCTGTTTTCCACATGGATTCATGTACTACAGACCTTCCCTCCCCAAACAGATCCTTTTGCTGTGGAAAACAGCAGCTAAGAAGTCTCATGAAAATATCTGGGGTCTGCTGTGAAATCTTCTATTTTTGTTTGGTTTTTTTTAATTCAAAGGCAGACTGTAACTTCAGAAAGGTCTTGCTGCTCTTTTTGATAAAAAATAAAAGCTGTAATTGAGGTGTTCACTCCTCAGTATTGCTAAGTCTGATATGTATATAATACTTCTGCAGACTATTTCAGACATTCTGTGGTTAGTACTTTAGGAAAAGCATACGTTAAGGCATTTTGGAATACTTTCGGTTCAGTTGGGCCTACGTTTCTAGTATTAAATTACTGAATTTTGTTGAAAGCCAGAAATCTAATGTCAGGCATCACCTGAACTGTAAAAATACAAAGTTGCTCTGGTAAATGTTTTGAGACATGTAAAACATAGATTCTTTTATGTAACTGCCTATTACCTGGCAGCAAGGTGGTTTAAGTTGGGTTTTTTCAATTTTTTTCTCTTCATATACCTTAAATTGCAATGATTCCAAAGACTCAGGGAAAGTTAAATGCTTTACCCTCTGTTTTTCTTAGTCATATAATTGCATTAATTTCAGGACTTGCTTCTGAATAGGTAACTGGAAATTCCTTATATGGAAGTCTTCTATGCCTTTTAAGATCTAGCACATTGTGAAACTGGGGAAAAAAAAAAAAAGCCTGGATAGTTTTTACCTTGCCAGGGTAGCAGGGGGAGGCAAGGGAAAGAGATGAATTTTTGTGTGATTGAAATGATGAAAACCTCATTTAAAACAAATTAAGGAGTATTTTGCTGATCTGATTTATTTCTCTACAGCAGAACTTAGCTTAACCTTTTATTTCTCTTGCAAGAATGGGTTTGAGTGTAATTTAAACTGTCAAATGACATTTATCAAATGATGGTTTTGCCCTGTAACAGGCAAATGTCTTCCACAAAATTGATTAGCTGCTGACCTCATCCACCCTTTTCAGACCCTTCAAGGTAGATTTCAAAGAGCTGTAAAATAATCACTTCACTTTCAGTTTATACTTCAGCACAAGGCGTTTACTGTCCTGGTAGCAATACCACAGTGTGTTCCACATCTGGGAAGGAGAGGATGTAAATGCCTGCCTATAGCTCTGCCTATCACCACTCAGCCTGTTGTGCTTTAACCTAAACCTCCACTCCTTACAAAATAGGAGCAGCTTTGGAAATGGCTTTTTACAGGACAACAAAATGAATAAGATTAAGAAACTTTATTTTCTAGGTGGTTGTGCTCTAGTGATCAGGAAAATGCTCTGTTTGGTAAGACCTGCAGGGTCAGTGTCAAGAAGGCGCTGGAAGAATGAGAAGTAATAGTCCCCTAAATGTGAAATTTTATACCCCAAAGAGTTTTCCTCTCTTGTCTTCTTGTTCTGCAGGACTAATCCATTAGAAGCCCATGGGCTTGCTTTCATAAGCATTAACCTACCAGTAAATGAATTTACTGTGCCATTGAGGAAGTCTGTGGCCTGTTCAAAATGGTGACTTTGTGTCTGAACCAAAAATATGGTTTGATATTTGTTCTCTACAGATTTCTGTGCAAGTTTCTTTGCCAGAGTAGAAGCTGTGATGCAGAAAGTAAAACCCTGAACATCATCTCAGAACTGCTGGTGGTTTTAAAAGTTCAGTTCTGTTTTTAGACCCCATAATTTCTTTCTTCTAAAGTCTCTACCACTCCCACTTCTTCCAAAATCAGTGTTTTAAAATGCACAGATTTGTGAAAAATGCACTTCACTTTCTCTTAGAGTAACAAACCAGTTGTAGCTTGTTTGTCTCAGCAGATCAGACTGCTGTGAATTAGATTTCAGTACACGAAGGGAGCTGGGAGATAAACAGCTGAAAAGAAAGTAGCACTTCCACAATTTCTGCCACATCCAGCATCAGGAGCAGCAGGGATTTTCCTGTGTGTGAAACTGCCAAGAGCTGTAACTGCGACTGAGATGTTTTATCAGGCTGTTCTGCGTGAAAACACCTCATCCCTCCATAGTTTCAGTGAGTGTGGTTGGCTGATAAGTTAAATTTTAAGGAAACAGTATCTGTTCTGTATACTAAAGCTGCAGCATTAAATGCAAAAAACCCCATAGAGTATGAAGGCTTTAAATAGGAAGAGTGTTTCAAAAAAAACTAGGTGTTGCTAAGTAGTCTGAGTTGGATTTGTGATCTGCTTGCAATTAAATTTTGAACATTGTGCATGGCTTCTTTAGGTTTTTAAAGGGGTTTTTGTTGGTTGGTCAATTGCTTGATTTGGGTTTTTAAATGAGTAATACCAGCTGTAATGTGTTACACAGGTTTCTTGCTATAACATCATAGCAATGAGCATCAGCTTGTATCTGTTGCAGAACAGGGTTATTGTTCTGACTCTTCTAGCTAAACACGCAATATATGCTGTAAATTACCTTTATTATATGCTGTTTAAATATCCCATTGTCTGCTTTACATACAAGCAATTTATTGCTGCTTATGTTCTGACAGAATGAAAACTAATGCTTAATTATGTATTGCCCTAGTAATGTGGTGTTTAGGGTGAATGTATCTGAATCAAATAAGGGCCATTAATAATGCCTAACAATTTATGATATATTCATTGCTTGATTTCAAATTGTATAAATTAGAGAAGCTTATTTGAAATGTCACCAACATAAGATGGCTTTGTGGGGACACCTCTCTGTGTGCTAATTTCAGAATCATTACCAGCTGAGTCTTACTATTTATTCAATGTCCAGTAGGCTTTTATTATTCCTTTATTTGCAGTTTAATTACAACTTCTGTTCTCCTGACAGTGTGAATTCAATCCTAAACCTGCAGGAGCAAAATGAGGTGCAATCAGTCGTTTTTTTGCCTGAAAGCTGCTTCTCACTTTGGCCCTCTCCCACCTCGCATGACCAAGCCACCACTCTGAGCCACAATTTTTTGTCCGTGTGTTTAAAGGGGCAATGCTAGTCTAAGGCTTTTAAAATTCTTCTGTCTTTTGTAAGTTGTTGGGAGATGTTCCGAAATCACATAACCACCTGCATTTATACTAATACCACAAAAGATACTGGATGAATTACTTAAAGGGAGGTTTCTGGGTCACTTGTTAATATTGTGTGTGCATGAGTTTACAAATGTTAATACACATGAGGTATTTATAATATGCATGGTTGCTGTGCAACTAAAGTTTTAGTCATTCATATTTAAAACAATACATTCTCTAAGGCTATTTTATGGGATTTAAATTCCTAAAGATACTGCAAGCGTTGTCCGTTTCCAAAACCACGAACTGCAGCAAAATTTTGCATTGGAAACAATAAATCAAGGCAGTTAAAAGACGTAGGTTGCAGGACTAAAAGAGTTTTCTTTTTCAATATAGTGCACATCCATTTATTATAGAGATGCTGTACGTGTGGGTTCTCAGAAGTAATTGCAGTTAAGTGAACATTTGATCCTGAGCTCTCAGGATCTCTGTCCAGTGAGCTCTTTTTGCTTCATATGTGCTTTGTAATTATCTCTTGTGGGAAATTGTTTCTTGCTTATGATTTTATTACATTCAAAAGCACTCCTTAGAGAAAAATGGGTATTTCTTATGTAATTATTACAGCTGTTGCAACACAGTTTCTGTTGTAATTGGGGATACTGAACTTCCATCCTCACAGCTGTGTCTCATTGCTATTGCTAAGGGAGCTAAATGTATTTAATGGGTAACATGAAGAGATGGGTATAATACTTGTCAAAGGTGTCACATGCATCTTAACGCATTTTCTGTTGTGCTTAGCTTTCAAACACAGAAAAAGAAGCAAAATATTCATTTGAGATAAGTTGGAAGACTCAAAATGTCTTCTTTGCATTTCATACTTAGTGTCTTTCAGAGGTGACTTTTTCTTCACACAGTGATGGCAAAGTAGAGAATTGATCCCTCTGACCTTTCCCTTTTCTTTTAGCTTTTCAAGAGCTGTTTGGGGGGGGGGGGGTTTTGGATATTGTTTCTTCTCCCTCCCCCTCACAATGTGGTTCCAGTTTCCACCAAGATCTAATGACACGGGTATTCCATTCTGTCTTGTGTGCACTTTCCAGTCTGGCCTCATCAAGTCTATCCAGAAATGTACAATTGCACAAAGAACCAGACCTTACACTTGAAAGGTTTAAATTAATTAATGGCCTGTGATGTTGGGATATGCCATTACTCAGCTGGTGTGCTGTACCAAAGGTCACTTCTACTGTGTGTTCATCACCTGCTTTATTTTCCTATTCTGCTAGACAGGAATTCCCAAAAACATTAGAGAAATTATTTCTGTTTACCTCAGAGCTGGATGAATCTTTAAAAAAACCAAACAACTATCCCCCATGCAAAAACAACCAAAAACCAAAGCAACCAGCCAAAAACACCAACTAAAAACCAAAACAAAAAAAAAGACACCCCAAAATTTCACCCCTTCTGAAAAAAACAAAATAAAACCATCAAACGTTTTGTTGGTGTGTATCTTTCTGCTTGATTGGGGAATGGGGAGAGTGTACATTCACATCTTGTTGGGAGCTTCTTAGGAGAAGTATTTTGGAATTTTTTCTTAAAATCAAAGAATTCCCAAAGCATTCACATACAAAGGCTTTTTCATTCTGCTGTGTAGGTGATGCTTGTAAACCCTACAGGCACAAGTAAAACTGTGCCATTACATAGGACAAGTTTAAATATCCACAGCGTGAAAGCTAACCTATAGATGTATGCAGAGAAACTTGATATCAGCAAATTTAGAAAGCAAGTGTGAATAAAAACTTGATCAATGCAGTTTTGAGAATCTAAAATGCAAATTTGCAAGCGAACTTTGTTGTTGTAGGTAGTTGAAGATGTTTGAATTCAGCATTTTTGACAGTATTCAGCAGAAGGTGTTCTTGGGATCATTTTTGTCTGGAATGCATATGCGTGTGTGTTTCTGCTACTCTTCATTCAAGTGTGAAATTTGTTGTGTGATCTGGCAGTCTGAAAGAGATGGTAATTCTGTAAAACAAATTCAGAGTTTCGTATCTCTGTGTAATATATCTACGTGTCCCTAGTTTTATTTGTACAGCAGCTAGACTAGTTCTGCAGACTCATGAACTGCCTTGTGGCTTCAGGGTGAGATTGATGTATGGCGGTATCAACTTCTGTAAAGAGCACGTATGTTGGATGTAGTGATTTTTCAATCAGTGTTTTGTTATTTTATGTTGTATTTAATGAGGTGTCATCATGATTTATTAGGCTTGTACAGCTGTGTTTTCAAAAATTTATTGGAGTTTCTTCTCTCCCTTTGGAGTAGGGAAGGAGTGTTCTCCCTACAACTCCAAGGAGTGGAGCACTTTGAGTTCATCCCAGACATCTTTCTCTTTCCTTTCTCTATTGTGCTTATAGCTGCCATGCTTCTATCTAGAACATTATAGTGCTTTCCAAAGAAGCATTCTGTAAAATTCAACAGATCTTGGCAGTTTTCATGTGGGCTGCAAGGATCTGAATGATAAAAATGAGACATGGCAGGGAACATTACTGGGACTTTAATGTATTGAAAGGTAAGGAGACCACCTGACCTGCCTGCCCGTGTTGGTTTCTTTCTTCTGTTTAAAAGCCTAGAAGACTCTTCATTGTTTTCTTGTTTTAACTTCCGTTCTGCTAAAGGTCAAACTTACAGGGAGTGCATTTTTTTTCCTTCTGGAATTTTTAACCTGTAGCTGTTTCAGTGAACGTTTCTCCAAAAGACTCTCTTAAGCAGGGTAGCATTTATAGGCAATTAACATCTTCCTAGTTGAAAACGGTGATGGATAAGCAGTGCTAGGGAGCAGAGGAGCACACTAGTGTTGCTACTTCCAGCCCTAGTGTGCATTTCGATTCATATAGAGTAGGACTTCCCTCTAAACCCTGTAGAAAACTGCTGAGAAAAAATGTGCTCTGTATGAGACACAAAAGATTTGACTGGGTAAATCGAGATGCATGACCAGGGCATAGAGTGCTGTGAAAACATGGATAAAACGTATGTCATGGGTATCTAGTGACTGTTGTTGTAATGGGTATCTCATTCCTGGTTTGGAAGGACCATTGCAAGCTTAACAATTCCCTGTCTTGTATTTATCACATTTTAGTTAAATTTAAGTAAAGTAAGGGTAAATTAATACATGCAATACTAAAGGCATGCCTACAAACTAGGTCATGGTAAAGTTGTCTACATTTTATAATAGAGATGTGGTCAGAAGTAAATTGCAAATACAAATGGAAAAATCCTGATCTGGAGAATACTGACAGTGTTCATTTCAAAGCTAGAAAGAGTAGGTGGTCCACATAAAGGTAAGAAAATAAGGAAAACCTTAGTACTTACGTGTGCATCTGTATCTAAGAAAAAATGTATATATTTAAATGGTTTATCCAACTTGAACAGTCAAAGAAATACCTGAATGCTGTGACTTACAAAAACTCGTCTGAGTTTTGCACTCATGTAAGAAACAAACCTCTGCTTATTAAAAGAGCTGAAAGTCTGTGCATTCACATGGATGCAAAATTTCACTTTGTTTTCTATAAACAGTTCAAGACACAGGCACATAAGATTGCTTCAGAAGCTGCAGGGGTAACTAGTCATTGGAAATAAAGAAGTTGAATTATCTTTGGAAAGCATAGCTTGACTGACAAAACAAGAACAGTGTGTTGGTATAGGAGACCATTTTGTTGGCATCGTCGTTGACCTTCCATAAAAAGTACACTCCAGGTGTGCTTTGAAGCACTTTTTTTATTTCTGAAACAAATCTAAATATGGAATGCTGTTTCTTCTCTTCCAAAGTGTCACTCTTGAGATTGCATTTGATCTGGAAAGAATAAAACTGCTTTTGCAGTCTTCCATTACATGCATTCACTCCTGGGTTATATACATAAGAAATTGTAGATTTTTCAGAACTAAGATATATATGTAGCATCTTTGCAAAGACACCAGCAACTAAATATATTCTGTTTTCTCTAGATCAATGAACTGAGCCATGTTCAAATCCCTGTTATGTTGATGCCAGATGATTTCAAAGCATACTCAAAGATAAAGGTGGACAATCACCTTTTCAACAAGTAAGTACATGTAACAATTTTGTGTAGAAGTGGATAGTGGCAGTGATATTTTTATGAAGTACTATGAACTCTGTTATTTTTCAGTGCATGGAACTGAAGTTTTGATGATTAAGTTAATCCTGAGATAAACATAACCATCTGTGCTGTTCTAAAAAGCAACAGCAAAGGCTGCTGGGTAGAATTTTTCCTACATATGGTTTATTATTGCCTTATGAGTATCTTAGATATTGAAGGTGATCCTTTCTTGGTGTGATTGTTTATGGCTGATATAAGTATTTATTTGTGTATTTTTAAAAACATGAATTCATGTGCATATGCTCTTTATTAAGTATAGTATTTGCGTACAAATGAGAATCTAAAGCATATATCAAGTGTGAATAATGTTCGGCTTTTTATTTTCCATAATACAAAATCATACCAATATTGATGCTTCGAAAGTATAAAGGTCATTTCATGTAATATCAATTGTCTCTTAAAAATAAAATGCCCCATGAGCAGTATGTATGGTTATAAAATACTGTAAAATATTGGTTTGTGTATAACCTGAATTTTATTCAAGAATCTGTGTGGAAAAGAAAAATTCTGCTACTTCAGGCCTTCTAGTCTGTGACAAAGATCAAAATAACTCTTCTCTTGTGTAAGTCTAAAATGAACACTAGGATATTAAAACTAGTTCTGTATTGAATGAGTCAAATTTTCTTGAAGTTTTGGCACTGTTAGGACTCTTTGTCACAGATGGTATAGTAATTCTTGTATAATCCAATCTAAGGTCCCACCTTTGAAGTAAGTTTAAGGCAGTAGGAAAGCATTCTTTTCTGCTTTTGAGTCCATGTTTCAGAATTGTGAAAATACAGTTTGTGTTCATTTAATCATTGTTGTAGTTCCTTAGCTACAACATAATGATGTTACAGCAAGCTAATAAACATTCATTAAACATTGTGAAGAGCAAATAACTCAATCTCATAGAAAGGAAGAAAGCATTAGAAGAGAGATTGTTAGAGGGTTGTTACCCTTCAGATTTCTATGAACAGCTTTGAGACAAAATTCTCTAGAGTTACTTGTTATATATGCACAGTAATGAAGTTGAGTTGATTTTATCTTCTTTCAGAGAAAACATGCCAAGTCATTTCAAATTTAAGGAATATTGTCCAATGGTTTTCCGTAATCTAAGAGAGAGATTTGGAATTGATGATCAAGACTTTCAGGTAAGTTCATTTTGAAAAAATCTGGCCTGGTGAATGTACATTTCTGTTTTACCTCTTGTCCTGTCCCAGATGCCCTTTTGCCATCTTTAGTTCTCTGTGTTTCCCATTAGGCTGCCTCCATATAAGCCTCATTATTGCAGCTACAGGACAATACCTCTTGCAGTAAGGAGGAAAAATAATGTCTGGACAATTCTGACAAGACATTCTATATTCAGCTGAGTCACTTAGATAACAGTTGCTTCAATGGTCTGTCTGTATGAGATGTGGTTCCTGAAATGACCACAGCCTTTTTTTCTTTTTTTTTTTTTCCCATCATGCTCTTTTTGGTTAGAAAAGAGTGACCTGCAGCCTGCCAGCTTCATCCTGCTTCATCATGTCTCATTTTCCTGTTGTTAAGAGGATCTGGAAACAAATTGCTTGTGTAAAGCAGATACAGCAAACCAAGAAATTGCTCTAGATTTGGCAGGATTATTTCACACAGAGTTTCTTTCTGCTTTTGCAAAAGAAAGTCCTTGAACTCTGCTTCAGCCTGATTTGCCGGTTCTCACTGACGGTTCCCTTCTCCATTAACAGTTCCTAATGCACAGCATTTCAGTCACAGGAATAATTCCTTCTTCAGTCACACTGCAAGATGTTCTGTCCTAAAGAATACTTGCTGTGTAACCCAGAATTGCTTCCTCTCATGCTCTTTTGCTCTTTCAAACTATTTTGATGTGAGCTGCGGTTACATTTATAATGTCACTAAGATGTATTAAGAGAATTTTTATTAAATGGTTTTAAGTAGCTAAACAGATGCTACAAAATACATTTATACAATAACACTCCCATTCTTGCCAATGAAACAAGCTAAATGTTGCAGCCAAAATCTATATCTGAGTCTTTCAACAATCCTTTTTACCAACTTGCCCCTTTTCAGTATTAAACAATGTGTTAGAAATTCATAGGTGAGTTAAAATGTGCAGGGGTGTAGATGAAGATTAGGTTATGAGTCTCAGTATACAGCCACTGTAACCTTGCTAAGACATTTTGCCTGTCAGTGGAGAAGAGGATTGCTGGTTTATTTTGGTGGAGCTGTTATGATTGTATTCTATGATTTTTCATTATCCTGCTTATGAAGAACTGTTTAAAACGAAATGCACTGAGACTGATGCCAGCAGTTTAAACAGATGTATCAAATTGCATTCCTGGTTCAGTTCTGCTGATAGACCAAGGAAGATCCAATTGTTTGAGAGGTTACTTGGTCCTTTGATATGAAGACTTCATTTTTCTTGACAAAGGAAAAGGATGAGTGTCAAAGAAGGAAGACATGTGATTGCTCTTTAAATTGTGATGTCAACTCATGCTTGCTATCTTTAGAATATGGGCTTTTGACCTTACTAGACAATGGAAGTTACAGTTCAGTAAATGTTAGAAGATTTAAAATGCTATAGTGAGTTAAAACTGGCAAACTTGGCATAATCAAAAATACTGCATTCCACAACGCTGGGAAATGTTTCCATCTGCACTGCTGTTCTGCAACAGAAATTCCTGTTGTGTTACGTTATACTGCTGTTTGGATTTATTCATGATAACAATGATAAAACAGCATTAAGGAACTGTCACTGGGTAAGATGTCTGTATTTTCAGATTGAAACCAAAAATGCTTCTTTGTAGCTATGTGTTTTGGAGTTTTTGGTAATGTAACAAATCAACAATCCAAAATAAGAATATGTAACTACATCCTGGTTTTTGACACAATGAAATTATGTATTAGCAAAATCTGAATGTTACTTAGTATTTAAAGTATATTTAGTGAAAAGCAGAAAATAGTTAATACTAATTTTAACCTAAGGGAAGGCAGCATCTGCCTTCACTATTGCTTTTTTCCTCAGCCCAAGCAATTTATCACTCTGAATTCTTTTTCTACTGGACTAATCGTATTAAAAAGAAAATGAATTAAGTGCTCAAAGTATTAATGTATTTTGAACTCACTTTCAAAATTAAATTATTTTTACAGAACTAAAAATAAAGAAAACTTGTATCTCCCCATGTATAAGATAGGGAGTATCCCTATTAAAAGTAGAAGTTACTTTAATTTTAATGTTACAATCTCTGTGACTTAAAAAGGGAATCTAATTTGACAAAGGGAGTTTCACTATATATACTTTTTTTCAGATAAACTTATCTTCAAGGAAGTTATTCCAACTATTATTGGTTAAAATTATTGTCTTATACTCAGAATCAAACCTGAAATTGAAAAATTTTTTGCAGTGTAGAAATAAGGGAAAGCTTATGGAAGAAATATCAAGTTACTTCCTCTGGATAGTTTTTCTTATATAGTGATTTTCAGGAAGGGAGTCCTAGTCAATTGTGAACAATGCCGTTCCCATTATTGAGCCAGAAAGGATTGGTTTAGATAAATAAACCCAATTACCTTGTTCATTAGTCAGACACATCAGTCACAGTCTCAAAGAACATTCATTTTAAATGCCTTTGTTTTCAGAATGTTCTGCTGATATCCTTGATGAGTTGTTCCAGAGGGCAAGTAGTCTTTCCTTACGAGTAAGCACTAAAAAAACAAAACCTCTACCTCATGAAAAAAATTGGTAGCACATGCTTAAGTAGTGGACTATACTAATTTTAATTTTTTACATTGTGTTTCTCATTTTGTTGTAATTTTGTGGACTGCTTAACACATAGACTTAGTTCACATGTGGAATAATTAATATATGAGACTTGTCTTACAGAGATCTCCTTTTGTCTCTGAAGAGAGATTTAAATCTCACTAAGTACGTGGTTTTTTCCTACAATAGTCTTGACTTTGGAGTCAGAGGAATTCCTTAAATTGTATATGGCTCAAGCCTTACAGGAAGCTGTTTCTAGTAATGGCAATTGCAGTTCCTAGAATAAACTCCCTTCCTTCACATGACACAAACCAACTCCCTTTTTTGAGAGGTTTTTGGTAATCTGTCCTACATCTGTCTATCTCTCATAGCTGGTTGGGCATCTCCAAGAGACATTTAGTTCTGAACTGGGATTGAAGTTTCATGGAGATAAATGGACTGATGCTAGTACTGACTGTGGAATTTTTTGTGATTCATGCTTTATTATGGACAGCAGCGTAGAAAATATAGTATGAAGTTAGTGAAACATTGAATTTTATTCAAAGATTGTCTGTACAAACTTGTTATGATAAATTAATTCTGTAATCTAGGTTAAGAAACTTTGTTCTTACATAAAGAAAATTCTAAAAGAGTTACTACATTAAATTGGAAACTGGTCTGGCTGTTTTTTCTTAAAAGGAGGAGCACAAGTGATGATCAGTCAGTATGAATCAAAACTGCATTTGAATGATGGAAAAACTTTAAAACCATTTTAACCACTTACAAAGACTACAAATTATCAAAGGGAAAGACAATATTGTTTTGCTTTGTACTGTTGGATGTTCCAAGAAAGTACATATGGATCTCTGATTGAAGATAAATTTAAGTGTCAAAATAATTCCACAAACCAGAGCATTAAGTAATGACAGATTTTGCCTTGATAGGGTAATTTATGTATTTTTGTTAGTGTTTTCTTGTTTAATTGAAAAAGAATCCTTCTAAAATTCACAGGAGAATACTTGAGAGCACTAACTGTTTTCAGTAGAAAAGAAAAAAATTGATTAGAGAACAAATATTGTGAAGTCCCTCACTACAGCACTAAATTAATTTTAATCTCTGCATTCCCCCTCAGCTTTAGACATAATAAAGATTCTTCTACAGAAATATTTCTCCCCCCACTCCCCCGTCCCCCTAATTAATGGGATAGCTGTTATTCTTTAGTGTTTCTTTTCAACCCGGTTGACATACTTTATCCAAGAGTAGAGTTCTGTTAGAAGAATTATAGGGCTTGTTTCTGTAAACTGTGAAATTATGAGGGAATAACAGGCAGGTAACTCACTTAACACCCCCCAACAACCTGTAGAAAAATAGGATCTACTACTGTTACAAATGCTTTTGCTGCTGTTGCTCTGGGAAGGGAAACATTTTTTACTATGCTCCAACACATCTGTTCTTGCTTAAAGTTATTGCTGAATCCTACATCTGGATTCTGCTAGGCATAAGAGGAAGACTGGGTTCTTGCCCAATAAAGTACAATTGCTCATACCAGAGGGCACCAGTGTCCCAGTGTACTTAATGAGCCTTCTACTGGGGATGAGAGAGAGCACAACTGACTTCCCTTGAAGTTTTAGTACTAGGTGTAATAGGAGACAGGCTAAGATCTGACTGCTGTCTGCAGGAGCAGTTTGTAGAGGACAAAGAATTCATAAAGAACTATTAGCAGATGAGTCTGTAAGTTCTTTTGAATTTACCTGTGCTTGATATTTCTCTAAGCATTTTTCCATATTAAAGATGGAAATCTAAAATAATTACTGAGGATTCCTGCTTTTAAGCAATTTCCCTAACAACAAACCATATGAACTCATTATCTTTCACTTCTTCTGATAAGGCTGTTAAGAAGACTTTTCAATATCTCCCAGAGCTTTCTATGGGTTTGTAGTCCAGACTCATAACAAGGCATCAGGAAAAAATTGCAAATTCTAGGCTTGTTTTTTAGATGTCAGCCTTCAATATGATTTCCTTTTGAGGTTTCTAAACTTCAGATCATCAAAATTCTTACCAATCTCTAAATATTTTTGCTCATTTTACATGATTTATCCAGTCCTAAGACATCATCTTAAGAACTTAAAAGCTGCTTCGCAATCCAAGATGATGTGTTTCTTCAGACAAACAAATATTAATCAGAGCTCTCAGCTGGGGCTTCTGCACTGAAATTTCCTGCTTTTATTTCTTGGCCATTGTTTTGGGAAAGAACAAGCCACCGCTAGCATCAAACTACAGACAGCAAGGTCAGCAAACAACTGTTAGGAGTTGGAGCTTATTCCTAAGACAATCTCTTCAATTAATTCCATAAAGTGCATTTAAAATCATCAAAGCAAGAACTGTCTTCTAAAGAAAATACCAGTCCTAGTCATTTTATTTTAGCATGGTAAGTCTGTCAGTGCATGAAAAGGTCTTGGGCTTATCTGTCAGATGCGATTCCTGTAGCAGAGTATATGGTTTGTGAATCCCAAATGAACATTGGCACCAAGACATTCAGAACTACTGACATCTTCTTTGACATGAGTATAGGCAGTGGTGGTAAAGTGTTGAACCAGCTGTAGTAACAAAAACTGTGCTGCTTGTAGTCTTTCCAGCGCGTAAGAAATGAAGTTTGCAATCTAAATCTAAAGTTCTAAGATTTAGTGCCTTAAGTGTCAGCCCAAATAACAATTTAGTGATGGTGGGACTTAACCTTAGTACATATGGCAGCAGAAATTCTAACTTGTGGTTTCTCTCAGTTCTCGCTAGAAAACATTTAATTTACCTGGCTTTTGGCGGTTCCTTGCCTAAACTGAGTATCATTCACAACTGGGCATTCAAACTAGAAAATAGTAATTTAGCATGTGCTGGCAACATCAAAAGAACAAACTGATAGGTACTCCCGGAGTTCTTACAGACACAGCTATTGAAAGGAAGGCATCAAGTCAAGCTCTGCAGGGCTAAAGGGAAAAGGCTCCCAGAAAAAGAGCCCTCTTTCCAAAGCAAGTGCTGCATGCCTTAAGCTGACAGCTCCAAATCCAGATCTACAGTCTCAATAGGATAACTTGATTTAGGAAAGACCCTCATGTTTTATTCATTAACTCTTATTCAGTGAAGTCAAGGAACCCATAACCTTTCTCCTGGAAGGATAGTTCAATGCAAAAAAGAAAAGTTCATGTTTCTCTCCTCTGTCAAAGTTTTTCACATCTTTCACTATAGTAATCACTCCCAGAACACAATTTTCTTACAAATGTTCATCGGTGTTTGGAGTGTGTACATCCACATCTTAAAAAGATCATAGGAGTAGCTCCATATTTCTGATGGGTACACCACAGGACCAGTGGTGTCCTGTTTTCATGTTTTGGATGTCCCATGACATTCACCATAGGCCTTTTGAGAGCCATGCTTATGAGCTGATATGAAATCATCATGCAGAATTGTCCATACATCTGGCAAAGGCAGGGGGAGGTTACCCCGCTGAATGTGCTTGTGGAATATGTTACTGGTAGGTCAGATATGCTTTGCTCCACGCCAGACTCCTTACATACCTTCCAGTGTCAGGATCAGTGTTCCTGCTCTTCTGCAACAGGGTTTCCAGATAAGCACCTGCTTAATGGAAAGAATACACAGTGCCAGCATACAAAATAGACCCAAAAGTCATCCTACCTGTCCCTGTAGGATGACCCAGACATCTCTGGGTTTGGTGCTTCTGTTATTATATTAAAACACCAGTGCTTTGCCTTTCTTCCCTGTACAAGTCACTGGCAAAATACGGTCCTGAAAATCATCTCAGAACTGAGCTACTTGTTTCAAATTACAGCAGATAACTTTGGAGTATCCATGTCAGTTGTATGACACTGTCTCTCTGATGTCCTTCTTAATCAGTAATCCTAGTCTAATTTCCATATCCATGATTCCTGAGGTCTTGTAAGACAGGAAAAAAAAAAGTTGGGGGGAGCTCCAGGTTTGGCTTGTTGAGAAGCTGTGTATGGGCCAGAGAGCAGCACTGTGACTCCTGCTGCAGAACAGCCAGACTGTGTGTGCATCATCCTCCAACAGGCCATGAGCCACTGCCAGGCTTTTCCTGACCTATGATTTCAGTCATCACAGAGCATCATCTGTGCACTTGTTTTTGCCTATTTGTTCATGCAAAGCTTGCCCAGAGGCACTCTTAAATAGTCTGGGATGTGATCTGATTTGTCTTTAGGGTACGTTGAGCTTGTGAAGCTCGTTTTAGTTTTCCATGGCTTTTGGATGAGATCACAGCACCAGAAACTGTTGTTTGCCTTTGTCCAGACGTCATGAAATGGGGAAGATTTAAATCAATAAGAAGCTGTTAAGCCAGTCAGTTTGAAAGATTACTGTTCTTCTAAAGCTTGCTATGCTTTACCACTAGAATTTTCCTATTGCCCTTTTTCTCTTCTTAGGAAAAGCTCTGACTCAATGACAATTTTTATTAGGCTCCCTTTTAAAATTAGTTACACAGAGTATTTCTATTACATCCAACACATAGTTCATGTGTTCAAAGTTTCTAAAATACAATCTTGTCTCCTAAAGTAGCAGTTAGAAAACAATGACATTTACATTAGGCAGGCGAGAGATTAGAATGAGCTAATTAAATTGACCTTTAAATCTCTCCACCCTCTTGGAGACTGGGGCTAATCCTTGGCCTCCCACTGTGGAGATAAAAATTCGTGCTGTGAACATTTTTAGCCAAGTGGGCAGAGGAAGATCCTCACCAGCAGTTTGTCTTTGAAGGGGGGGGGGCAATACTTTGCCAGTTATAAATATAGTTTGCAGTTACAGTGTGAGTAGGGGGACAAGTTCTTCCTGTACTTCAGTGGCTTTGCTCCATGTGTTTTCTTCACAAAAATAGTTCCAATTGGGTAAAATAGCTCCAAACAGCTTAACAGGTTGCTCTTAAAAATAATCAAAGCCTCTCTGGAAATTAGCTTAGTTTTTTTTACATCTGCTATTGGTATAACTAACATTATGAGTAATATCACTATTGTTATTTAATTACAGTAGGTTGCTGTTTTTATTGACCAATGTGCAAGGTCAATAAATAAATTTTAAAAAATAGACTTCCAAAGGATAAAGCATTAGGTAGTGCTTTAGCTGGCTTCTAAGAACTGTTGAGGATGCTTCTTGCAAAGCATTTGCCTTGATATTTTGTGTCTTGAATTTTTAATGCTAATTATTGCAGAGCTTTATAATAAAAAAACCCCAAAATTATATAAATAATGGATGACTAAATGACAGCAGTCAAAATTTAATTGTCAATGAGCAATTGACATTTCATGTAGTGAAATATTGCAGAGGATGCAAAATCCATTCAAATGTCGAAGCAGAATAAAGACAAAGATTTTGTAGAAAACCCACTTCAATCACGTGGCATTCTGAGCCTGTCCAAATGAGGTCTTCTAATATAGTGAGATGAATACTTATATGATTAAAAAAGGAGTGCAGAACTACAGAGATGAGGGCTGTGTTCAGGGAGGTGGTAGCTCTGAGAAGAAACAAGAGGTCAAGAGGCCAAGAATTTAGCACTAGGGGGACCTTCGGACTAGAAGGAGTAACTGCACCCTAGGGTGGATCAATTAGAAGGCATAAAAATAAGGTCAGAAAGAGTTCTAACTTCTTTTTGACATCTGTTTATTTTATGCCTGAAGCTAATACTATATATAGTTCTGATGCTAATAATCTTTAAAAAAGAAAGTCAAAATTTGAATGTAGAAAAAATACCAGAAAAGTGTGAAGGGAATTTAAGGACATAGAGAATGCAATTCAGTTGGGAGTGACAGAGTCTGACCTGCTGCACTTGCAAAAATTAGAGTTAAGAAGTAAGTAGTATGCGACAGTCTTTCAGGAAAAGAGTACTACGTACTTCAGGAAAAAAATTAATATGGATGACCAGAAAAGGAAATAATTAAAATTCAAAATTAAACTCACCTTTCCAGGAACACAAATGGCTAAATACTAGTAAAACTACAGTGGTGAATCTTGGTTTTTTGAAGATAGAAAAAAATCAGGACTGCCTTTCTAGAACTTACCTATTTCAAAAGTAGAGATTGGAGTTCAGTTAGGAACTGCTGGATGAAATGTAATAGCTTCTGATGGGTAGCAGTTCTGGTAGATTCTAGTTCATGAAATTTTCTTGAAATCTCCAGAAGCTCCTGTTAATGTCAAAGAATTGTGGATCAGATCCTGAAAGCATCTATGGCAAAAAGCCTTTTTCCTTACCTAATACATATTTATTGTAGGAAATAAAACTCTGTGCAGATTGCTGAGAGTTTGGGAAAGAGGAGAGAGAGTGTGTCTATAGTGAAGTTAAGCACCCTTTCAGGTAATTTGCTAAAGAATATGCTGTTCTTGGGTGAAATGATGACATGTAATTTAGGTGTGCTGATTAACTTTTTTTTTTAATCAAAAACTCCCTGGAAAGTTAAGTACTAGTAAGTGGTGTAGCTTTTAGTAATTTATATTTAAAGCTTTTTTTGCTTTACATATTTTATCAGAAATTACTTCTGTGGATGGGACAAATTCTTTTTGGTTTATAGCTTCTCAGCACTGAAGATCAAATGAATGTTTCTAGTTGCCTGCTAGTCAGTGCAGTATAGGTGATATTTTTTTTATATTCATTTATGTAAGGGCACTTAAGCTTCCAGCCAGTTACTTGTCAGAAGGAAACTATTTGGGAAAGAGGGGGATGCATGGAGAAATTTGTCTAGTAGAGGTATCTGTGAGCTTGGCATGTTAAATGTGTCTTCAGTTGTATAAGTAATTACACAAGTAATTTAGTGTAGTCTTTAAGTGACCTCATGAAAGTATTCACACTTTAAAAGTACAAAACCTTTTTTTTCTCCTGAGACCAAAAAACCAGCAGGCACAAGATTAAAACTTCACAAATGAGAGGTGAATGGGGAATTGGCAGAACAGGCACACTCGGAGCAGGAGACTTGCAGTGAGTTGCTTAGTGAAGCTGTTAAGTGGAACAGGCTATGCATGGCTGACAGATGTTTTAATTGTGCCAGAGAACCAAGGCACACCGTGGAAGAGCTGGAGAAGGTTGGGAAAATCTGAAGAGGACAGGGCAGCCTGACCCTTATTTCTTTGAATTTTGAGCTCACTAATGCTATTGTGTAAGCAGCTGATTTTTATTAACCTAATGGGGCTAATGCCTCCAATGCTGTACGGCCAGAGATGTGTCTTCTGGCTCCTGGCACAGTAGGGAAGTGGTGTGTCCTAGCAGTAAGTGGTGGTACAAGGGTTGTTAGAGCTTCAGACCTGTGTCTCTTGGAGGGGAAGAGTTGGGCATTTTTTGTCTCCATCTGAAGGATATCCTCCCTGTTCTGGCTTTGTGGCTCATAGATCTGTCTGTGCTAAGTGAGGAGTGGCTCATTTCCCATCTGTTCATATTCCACTTAGTCTTCCCCTAATTAAGAAGTAGAGCCAGAGGGAATTCAATCTGGTATTTGCTGTGATCTCTCTCTCTCTGTGTCTCTCATTTCCCCCTCCCTCAACCCTGTTTACATTTTCCTTTTGGAAAAGGGAGATGCTTAAGTTTCATTATTTATTTCCTCCGTAGTCCACTAAAGATGCCTCACTTAAGAAGGAGCTACTCTTTCAGGGACCCCAATGGGTCTCTCTTAACTGAGTTTACTGCTGGACTCAAGCAGAGGAAAAGCCCTACACTGCTCTCTTTAGACAGGTTCAATCAGCTTTGCTTCCGAGGAATTTGTGCACAGATGTCTACAGTACAACTTATCTTTCTTACTTTTTTGTACAAATTATCACTGAAATTTATCTGTGTGTTCTGGCAAAAGCTGTCTGAATCCCAGGAGCTACCATTTATCATCTCAAAACTGCATTCAACAGTAAAAGTCTATACAATGTGTCCAATAGCTGTCTGAGCAACCGGGCAGTACAATTCAAATAAATGAGTATTGTTTATCTGTCTAATGAGCACGGCTGCATAACTTTCTTATTATTGTCTGCATTAAGATAAAGTTCATTGGCTTAAAAACTTGCGCAAGATAACCCCCAGAGTAATTTAAACTTTTTAACTTACCTCGATATACCTAAAGTCTAACTTCAAAGTGAAATTTGACACCACATATGGTGTTTCTGATATTTCTTATTTGTTGTTGGTTTTCTAATGTCTGTGCTTCAAAGTGGCTTAAGTGTGTGACCTTCTTGGCCATTTTGTGTCTTAACATTTTCTAATGAAGAATGTCTTCAATTCCAATCTGTCTGCTATTAACTTGTTAGTATTTGGCTCCATGAGATGCCTGAACAGTCTGAGTCCAACAGGTAAGTTAGCTTCACCTGCATCAAAAGGGAAGAATCATAGTGGATTTCAAAAGCCATATAATTTCCTCTTTGAAGCCCCTGAAATCTTGTAGTTTGATCCTTTAAGGGAAGCGGTTTCTTGATCTTACTTGTTAATGATGGTTTACTATTGCAAGCCAATTCTTGTCATCTCTCTACTTAAAGATTCATTGTTGTCATCACCAGGCAACAGTAGATGTATTTTACTGAAGACTAATTCCTATTTAGAAACAAATATAACTAGTATAGTTGAGAGGCAGGGTATTTTGCAAGGTACCTGGAAGCTTTACTTTAGAAGGAATTTGAACTTTTCTCTGTTCACAGAGGTGAGAATTAACCATGACAAATAAAATCATCTACATACAAAACTCAGCTGTGTATTTATCAACACAAGAAAGTGACAATTATCTGTAATCTGTACAATATGATATAATTATATTTATTTTTTCTGGTTTTTAAACCACACTTATTATAACAAACTTGGGCAAGTATAAAAAGAAAACACAGAAAATAGTAATATTAAATGTCTTCCATGTTCCACGTTCTTTTGAAGTTCAAAGTAACTACATTCTGTATCTGAAAAGTGCATTGTATTGGGAGAGTTATCACAAGCGTGGGGAGTTAGTAAAAATAAAATACCAAAGAGGTTGTTTAATTAGAGATTGTTTTTTATTTAAACATGTTTAATGTTTAAACATCTGATCTTAATTTATTGCTAGAGTCATTTATTGGAGAAAGGGCACTTGGGTTATCTGTGCATGTATGGAAAGATGCTTCTTAGCATAAAGTTGGTTGGTTTATTCTGACAAATTAATATGCATGTGGTAAAATGATAGCTGTGTGCATTCTTAATTAATCTTGATGTAGATAACTACTAATAAAATAGCCATCTACTGAAAAATAAACGCATCACTATTTGTAACCCATTAAAACTTTAAGAAAAAGTAAAGTGCAGCTAAATAGTTATCCCTAGATATATTATATTCTCTTGTTAGCAATATTTTTGGTATGACAGTTGTATTTACAAATTGATTTTCCTTGTAGTTAGCAATCAGGCAGAATAAATTTTCATTAGGGGGAAAAAGGCTACTGCTGGAAAAACAAGGATCTCTAAAATGTCAGTGTCTTTTTAAGGTTTTCTCAAGATCATTTAAAATACAGTTTTATTAATTTCTTTTAGTGCAGAAAAATTTCCTAATACTTAATCTAAATCTCTCTTGGTTTACATTAAGGCAACTTAAGGCCATTAACTCTTGTCCTTTTGCTTGTTACCTCGGATAAGAGACTGACTCTCACCTGGCTGCAACCTTCTTTCAGGCAGTTGTATAGAGTGATAAGGTCACCCCTGAACCTCCTTTTCTTCAGCCTAAACATCCTCGGCTACTTCTCATCAGACTTGTGCTCCAGACCCTTCTCCAGCTTTGTTGCCCTTCTCTGGACACACTCCAGCACCTCAATGTCCTTCTTGAATTGAGGGGCCCAGAACTGGACACTCAAGGTGTGGCTTCAGCAGTGCTGAGTACAGGGGGATGATCACTGCCCTGGTCCTGCTGGTCTCTCTGCTGCTGATCCAGGCCAGGATGCCATTGGCCTCTTGGCCACCTGGGCATTCCCTGGCTCATGTTCAGCTGCTGTTGACCAGCACCCCCAGGACCTTTTCCTCCAGGCATCTTTCCAGCCACTCTGTCCCAACCTGTAGCACTGCAGGGGTTGTTGTGACCCAAGGGCAGGACCAGGCACAGGCACTTGGCCTTGTAGAACCTCAGACCTCTGTCCTCTCCCCATCAATGCAGTCTGTCCAGATCCCCCTGCAGAGCCTTGCTGCCCTCCAGCAGATCATCACTCACACCCTGTTGTGTCTGCAAATTGAGGGCATCCTCGATCTCCCCACGTGGATCATTGATAAAGATATTAAACAGAACTGGTCCCAGCACTGAGCCCTGGAGAGCAGCACTGGTGAGCAGCCAGCAGCTGGATGTAATTCCATTCACCAGCACCCTCTGGGCCCAGCCTTCCCAGCAGTTTCCTACCCATCCAACAGAGCACCTGGCCAAGCCGTGAGCAGCCAGTTTGTGCAGGAGCTGCTGTGGGAAATGGTGTCAAAGGCTTTACTGAGGTCCAGGTAGACACATCCACAGCCTTTCACTCATCCACTAAACAGGTCACCCTGTCTCAGAAGGAGATCAGGTCAGTCAAGCAGGATTTGCCTTTCACAAACCTGTGCTGGCTGGGCCTGATTCCCTGGTTTCCTGCATGTGCCATGTGATGCCACTCAAGAGGATCTGCTCCATGACCTTCCCTGGCACAGAGGTCAGACTGACAGGCATATAGTTCCCTGGATCGTCCTTCTGGATCTTCTTGTAGATGGGCATCACATTTTCTATCATCCAGTCAACTGGCATCTCTTTCATACCCAGTACAACCCAGACCTGTATTTCACTCAAATATTAAAATCTTTTCATGAAGGATATTCAAATACGCCTTATGAGTACTTGAAACTTTTGAGTTCAGGTCCTTCACATTTTCCTTCTCCTTCAGATGTTCAGTGGCAGACTAACCAATACCCATTTTTGCAGCTTTTAATAGCTTAACATAAGTCTCCTGCCAGGTTAATTGCTTTCAAGGTTTATATTATGGATTACAGTCTGAAGACAAGAGTTCTGTTGAAAAAATACATTCAGAAAATGGTGGTTACTGCTTTATTGCAATAGTTAACCTCAGAATAATGTACCCTTTTCTGCTGGGAACAATAACAAGTAATTACTCAGTAGCCTTTATTATTACTAACTGAATTATAGCCTAATAACTTAACAGTAGTTTAATTCACTACATGCACTAATGGTTACCCATGCATTCACTTTTTTTAAAATTAAAATTAATTATTACATTACATCACATATTCAATTTGTTATGAAGACAACTGAATTTGTACTTTTTTTTTACTTTTAACTTCTATTATCATCTCTTCATCTTGAACTGTTAAATATAGGCCTGGAAACAAAACCAAGGTCTGACTGTAGAGCAACAAAGGACTTCTGCCACTAACTCCACAATTCAATTTGAAAATTAATGGAGTATTGGTATCAAGTTTAGCATTAAGAAAACTTATATGGTTTATGATACTTGTTCCCTTGATTTAGACTTCAGTACATAAAAACGTTTCACTGGTGGAGTGGTGGGAAATTAATTTCAGCAGAAAACATCTGAAAACAGGCAAAGAAAACTGCTCTAATACCTAAAATCTCTACTATCTTCAGTACCATGTGAGGTGATGGTGTATCAGGACTTATATTTGTTAAAATTGGCTGTCCAAAAGCCAGTGCAGAGAAGGAACTGCGATGTCTGCAGTGGTGTCCTTAGAGCTCTATTCTGATTAGTCTAGAAAAATTGTTGATTTATAAACCTTAGGGAAGCATCCACATCCTTTCTTTCATTATTGAATAGAGAAGATAATAGAGAAAGATGTCACTTTTTATCATAGACATTAGTAATTATTCTAGTTCATTGTACAGCCTTAGAAATATACAGAAAGAAGTTCAAAAGATTTATTTCTCCTGCATGTCATAATTAAGGTTTTCATTCTAATAAACCCTTGTAGAGCTGTGTGCTTTTAGGTGATTTACTGTTATTCCTGGTACTCCTGAGTATTTCTGTTGAACTAAGTAACCTTGTGGGAAAATGGTTTTATTTCATGTTAAATTGATTTCAGAAAGCACCCCACAGTTGGGATAAATTAAACAATGCTTGAAGGCCTGTTGAAATCAATGGATCTCCAAAATACAGAGGCATAATTGTATGTGTTTAAATGTCTTCTTAAACTGGGGCCTATGAGTTACCCTAATTTCTTGGTTGAGGTTATTACTTTATAATAATTACTGACCTTCTGTTGTAGGGGTTGAATCTGCATGTCCAGCTCCTGCTGAACTCCATAGAGGGTTTGAACAATGGCTAAAACTTCCAAATAAAACATAGGTCCTACAAAAATAAAATTATGTGGGTTTGTACCTGAGTGTGGCAGATGAATTGTATTGGTAATTACTCTCTCAAAGCATTATCATTCTAGTGCAAATCTGTTTTGTGACTTAGTTCATGGTGCATACCACACCACGCAAACTTCCATTCTGCAACTGTTGGAGCTGAAATTTTGCTGTTTAGGAATTTGCAATGTTTGCATTTATATATAAAATTTTATTAAATTTTTCTTTGAAAGTAAAATGGCTTTTCACCTAGAAGGGAGAATATTATGCTATGTGAATGTGGAAAGAGGAGAGGTGTATTTCAATTTAGCAAGAGCTGTTAGTGCAGCATGTTACAAGGAGGAATGATAGCACGAGCTGGGGTTTTCTGCTACTAGTAGGGATATACCAGATGGTTACTGCAAGTTTGTTTCATAAACATAAAGTGTTCCAGTAGTCTATAATTAACTTGTTTAACCTTTTCAGAGTATGTCCATATTTATGGAAATACACAAGGGGTCCAAGAACATCATTGTTTTCTCATGGCTGTGTTGCTGCTGTTACTAGTTCTTTTTTTTTCTTTTTTTTTTTTTTTTTTTTTCTCTTTTTTTTTTTCTTTTTTCTTTTTTTTTTTTTCTGCAATTCAAATACATAACAATTGGCGTAAGTTCTTACTGGTAAAGAAAGATGTTTCCAGGCAAAAAGAAGTTGTTACATGTTGTCTAATTTTTTTGGTTCTGTTTTTATAATATAAAGAAGTCTAACCTAAATGCTACTTATTCCATGAAAAAAGCAGAGGACTTTTCTTGCTTCTGTTGAAGCACCAGTAATTTTAAACTTCACTCTAAAAATAGTCCTTAATCTCCCTTCTAAATGCTATATAGTCATTAACTAATTCTCCCTTGTTGAGACAGTATGGAGGTAGGCTTATTTTACAAAAGGAGATATTGTACAACATTATTTGCTTAATTCTAGATATGAAATCATTGGAACAACTTCGGTACTAGAACTCAAAAATGTAACTGTGATCTTGGTTATCACATTGTCTCAAGAGCAAATCCTGCTAGTGTTAAAGTGAAACTGTAACTTTGGATGAATCCTCTGTTTATAGTTATTGTGATGTAACGCAGTGTTCCATCACGATTTTTAATTACTGTATGTTTTCTTCCCAAAAGCTGATAATGTATACATACCAATGTCCAAAAAATTCTCATTAAATGTTGAGGATGAGTTTTGAACCACTGAGCAATACCTTCCCCCTCAAACATGCTTTTCTTCTCAGAATATTTTTGAAGTGTTTTCTCTAGATAATGTAGTCTGTGGATACCTGCTTTGCAGAATTCAGCTTGGTGCAGATATATTGAAAAATATTTTGAAGTAAATGTAAATTGTTTATATATGCCCTGAATAAAAGTTACATGCTTTTATCTGACTTGATGCTTTTTTTGTTTTAAATCAATTGACAGAATTCATTGACAAGAAGTGCACCCCTTGCCAATGATTCCCAAGCACGCAGTGGTGCCCGCTTTCATACATCTTATGACAAAAGATATATCATCAAAACGATAACAAGTGAAGATGTAGCAGAAATGCACAACATACTGAAGAAGTACCATCAGGTAAAATATGAACTCTGCCAAGGTGTGGGATATCTTCTTAAATATTATAATGCCAATCTTTTTTAGTGTCTTAAAAGTTCTAAATGAATATTTATGGGAAAAGGTTTCGTTTCAGAGTTTTTCCTGTTTGCATCAGCAAATTATTGTATACCTGTAATTCACAAGGATGGGCTTTTCTAAATATCTGCACTAGCATTTCATAAAAATATATGTCTACATGATAGAGATAACTTGGAGGCTATAAGGTCCTTTGCCTTACTGGCAAGGTGGTTTTTCTTTTGACTAGTGGACTCCCAGGCTTGAAGGTACTTTATTCTGGGCTTGCTTGGAGACGTCTGTGTACATGTGTATGAATGCTGCAGGTGACCTCTTCTTTCTGATCTGATCAGTGAATGTTCTGTGTTTCACACAGATTTCAAAGATTTAAAGTTGTATTATACGAGAAATTAAAAATTGGATATAATTAATGTAAAATTCTTATTAAAAATTGGCTTTGATAATGTGGCTTTTCATACACAACAGTAAAGGTAAAAGTGAACAATGGGGATCCCTCAAGTCAGTCTTGATAGCTGCCATACTGTGCTGGTGTATAGTTTTTGTGGCTGGCACAGAGGCAAGCAGAACCTGGGAATTACAAAAAGCCTTAATAAAATCAGTGCTAGTTTTCTTAGCCCTACATCTGTTTGAATAAGTTCCAAAGCTGCAGAAGTCAGAAAAGCCTCTAAAAAATATTCTATAATATGCTACGCAATAGGAAAGGGATTTTGTCCCTCTTTCCATCTTCCTTCTCCTTTCTGTGGGTTGGAATTCCAGGTAAAGACTTAAGGACATCTGGGCTTTTTTATTGTTGTTTGGGTGGTTTATTTTTTGTTCTGCAATGTTCTTGTTTGTAGCAGGTTTTTTTAAATACATTAATTTTGTAAAATGAGTTTTAACTTCTGAGGTGGGAGGCCAAAGCATTCTTTCAGGGTGCTTGGAACTGAAGGTGTTGCCAACCATCTTTGTAAATCTCGAAGGGAGATCTCTGAAAGCCTTCCGAGTCCAGAGTAACTTGAGAAGCCTTCAGGAAGTTAGATGTGAGCTCTTTTATCTCTTCCTGTGGTGTTCTTCTATTTAAATAACACGTAGGACTATCGTGTGTTTGTTTTAACGTGAATAAGTATTATTATCAGAAATATTCCCAAGACATCTCCTAATGAGAGTTTTACCAAAGCAGATTTTAAACCATTATCTAACTGCATTTTGGGGTTTATTTTTTTGTGAGTCTTCAAACTTAAAATTTTAGTTTTGATCTGAAAGGGTTTGATTTGTGAAACTGTACAGCAGAATTAAAGTTTTAGTCTGTTTCATGTTTGGCATTAGAAGCTGGTATTAATGGTACAGATTTTGAGACTTAATCCAGCTGAAAAATCATTTTGCTTTTCAAAACAGTAATCCTTCAAGAGTATCAATGAAGACAGTGCTAACATGAATGAACTTAATAATTTGGAATCTTTTTTCACTAATGCTTTCCAACACCAGGGTTCATGTTAGGCTAGGTTACAAGGAATAATGATCTGGAATTTATCTCCTCCAGGCACCTAATTTCACTTTATACTCTCACTGGTGCCTCCAAGAGATTCATAAAGATACAACTTGTATTTCTTTTTGTCTCAGAACTTGAAAGCACTGTACAAAACTCTAAATACAGAAGCACTCAATTACAAAGACAGTTTAATAATTGTACTTTTTATTGAAATAAATTCATTTCAGTGTCTTCAGCAATGTACTGAACAAGATCTAAATTAAATCCACTAGCTCTAATGACAGCTGACAGTGTCTGCTGTGTTGCTGCTGGAAATTGAATGCTTGGGATCACTAGGTACAGCAGCTTGTCCTCCCATTTCTCTAGGTGTTTTTCAGGCATGCGAAGCTTATCTTCACTTCATTTTCAATGTCAAGCAAACCCATTGGCCTGGTGGAAAGGTATTAATGATTCCCTTGACCAAGTTGTCCCACACAGATCAGCCTACCTTTCTGCTAGCAAACAGTGCAATGCCAGATACCATCCACTGGCACTTGAGCTCATTAATGGTGCCTGCTGTGGTTTTGATTTGGGCCAGCTCACTGTCTCCCAAATAATTCTGGGCAAGAATGAAGCTGATAATTAAGATGAGTTAATATTCCTACTTAGAAGTTTGAATATAAGCATCCTTTTTTTTTTCAGAGGGGAGCTTAATAATTTAGATGTGAGTTATTCCATTCCTATCTATGTCACTGGTGTGGATGTAACTTTATGGTTCTGTAGGATGGTAGAGTTGCAGTAGTACAAGACTTTTCAGATGCTACCCTGGTACTCCTGTAGAAATCTTGGTCAACAAAACAAGTTCTTGTGTGTTCAGATTTATTTTGGCGTACTCTCTCCTGCCAATAGAAGAAATGTTGAGTTCCCTCTATTGATTTTCATACCTTACTGTCCAGTATCTTTCTTGATTGTTAATAATGGCACACTAGAGTGCCAAATATAGGATTTTAAGGGAAAAGTCTGCTTGTTAGTTTTTCTCCAATTTCAGTTCACCGATTGTCAGCAGCACTCACTACATATGTGAAAATTCCTGGCCGAGCTGTGTTTCACAGCTCTAGTGTGACTGGGAATGGTTTGGAACTCCTGGTGGCATGCCCCTGCAGCATACCCTGTGCCAGTCTGCTCTGAGAGCAGAGCTGTATTTGAAAGGTTCAGCCTTCTTTGAAAGAGAGTGTGCAGACTCAATTATGTAGTGTAGGGATCATTCTGGAAAGAACAGCCTTTTTCAGGTGCATGAGGTCTAGGGAGGTGATTCATGTTAATTTTCGGCTTTTTCTCCCTTGTTCCCCCAAAGGAACTGAAATTAGATCGTCTGTCCAGTAAGAACAGTGTCTTGTAAACCTTCATTATCTTGCACCTCTTTCACCTGCCCAAGAAGGCAGTAAATATCTTCCATTAATTCTGACGTAAATATGAGTGAAATTCATGCCATTTATGACAGATGATCTCTTTCAGGTTTTGTTTTTTCCCCTCTACAAATTCATTACAGGTTCCTTTCCCAGGTTGAAACTCTGCATGAGTTTCATTTAAACCATAATATTTACTCACCTGTTTCTTTATTAAGGCTAATAGCACCAGGTTGATAGAATCATTCTAGACCTTGAAAGCACCTCTGTCCTTGCTTAGGGACCAAACAAGCCTTATCAAATGTTTCCCAAGACTGCTTGAACTGTCTAACAATAAACAGCAGAGGAGGCATCTATCTTGGAACAAAGAATGCTGGAGAGGGAACCATCACAAAGCAGGAGTGTGAGACTGGATGTGTCCTTCATTCATCCAAACAGTTTTCATCATGACATTTGCAAAAAAGACCTGTTGTTTTCCTTGCACCTTTTTGAACTGCAGAGCTACCAATGAGGCGCCTGGGAGTTTGTGTGGTTGGCAGAGAAGTGTAACACAGCATCTTTCCCCATGAACCTCCAAAATCTAATTCCAAGTACTAGTTATTTTTTTGTGAAGTCACGAAAGCGTTAAATAGAGACATGTACACTGCTACTGGCAAGCAGAAATAAAGGTTATTTTATCAGTACCTGGACATCATGGAAATGTATAGTTCACAAGCCCATGCAGTTCTGTTAGTCCTTCCTCTCTCCATCTGTCTGAAGGTGAAATAACCTGTCTGTTCTTTGGAGCTCAGAGGAATTGAGGTTATAATTACACAGTCTGTATATGTAGGAGTTTACAAAAGGAGTGGGGGTACTTCATAGCCTGTAGACACTTGTAAGTTTAAAAACCCCAAATCTAGATTGGTATTTTTAAATAATCAAAGATGATCTGATCAAAGATAAATTCCAAGCCTAGGGCTACCTGCTAGAAATGTGTAAGTAACTGAAAGTGAACTGGCCTTGAAGGAGTGCCGGGAGAAGTTACAGAAACAGCATATATGTGTATATATGGTGATTCCAACTTAAAATTGATGAATTGTAAATAATAGATTTGGCAATTGTAAACTATACTTGCTATCCAAAATTATGAGTTGCATTCATTTATTTACCCTATGATGCCTTTTTTTTAATGGCAGTCAGGCCCACGACCTCAGACAGATGGTGAACACTTCAGCCTAAACACTGTCACTTTCTGTCTACTCAGATGAGTCTGACACTTTTAGAATCTAGTAGAAACACTAGAAATAATTATTTTCTTTTCCAAAATTGAAAGAAAAAACCCAAAACACTGAGCATAACAAACCACTAAGCGAACAGGAGGAATGATGCCTTTTTCCATGTTTAAAGCAGCAAAGCATCCTGTGTTTTATGACTAGGCTATTAAAGACCATCATGCATGGATCAGCCTTCTATCTACATTTGAAAGACAAAATGGCCTAGAGCTAGGTTTTGAAGTGTTATGGTAAATACAAATACATTTATGACGTGATAGGTTCTTGTGCTGTGACTGTCCACACTAGCCAGTTTCTAACTACTGTAATATTTTTTGGTACATAGTTTGAAATACTGCTTTCAGATTTTAATGACAATTTACAATCAGTTTGGACTGCTTGTATTATTGTGTGTTGCCAGTTATTAGTAGAACTCTTCTTACCACTCCTAGGTGTTACTCAGCTGAATGTCATTTACTTATCAAATGCAGTAGAACCATTGATATGCTCAAATGGATCAGACTTTCAAGTATTAGGAAAACTATTGCTGTATGGGCTCCCAGATGTAGTTGGACCATTTAAAATTGTGCAAGTTAATCAAGCATGTTTATATTAAGTAGTATTTGAGAGCAAAATCAAATATTCATTGGAAATATTTCCAAATCTAGTGCTATCTTGTTTTAAACCTAGGCTCCTGACCTCAAGAACATAGACCAGAAAAGTGGAGTTAAATCTACTGCTCCCTTTGGCATTGTCGAGGGAGAGTTCAGCATAGTCATTTGTGATAAGTGTGTTGTCAGGATTTCACCCTGTGTTTAAGAAATGGATAATAACCTGCTTCCTCCTAAAGGAAAACTTTCTATTTCATCATATGTTCAAGCTATGTTTATGTATTGCATTTGGATATACTGTCCTGTGCAAAAAGTTTATTAATTTATATAAAATATGTATTGTAGATATTACTGTATTTGTGGATATTTTCTAAAGTACAAATACTATTTTCAAGGGCAGAATACAGCTACAATTGAGTAAAATTCTGAAAGCACATTTTATAGTGTCTGAAATCAAGAATCAAGGCATCCTGTCCTTTCCAGTGACATTAACTTGCTTTAAATCTTAAATTGGTGTAAAAGAGGAGTCCTGTGCTCTTTGAGAGCAGATGATGGGCAGGATAGAAATTTTTAAAAATAAATTAAAACAATTTCAGTGTCTCAAATAAACCAACACCTTTTAAACACTTACTTTCTTTTTCATGAAAATAACTTTAAAAGGGATGACTTATTCCTCGTGCTGACACCCAAGTAACTTTAGTAAAGAAAAGCCATCTCAAAGCAGGTGAGCAAGAGAGAACTATTGGCATACAAACCTTCCAGCATAAAGCTCCTCATGAGTGCAGGTACCCTTTAGGTTTTCTGTAGGCAGCTGTCCCTGTTGATGGCACAGTTCTCTTCCCTATGCAGGTAATTGTATGCAGAACTGACGCCTATTGCACTGCCTGTTTGTCTCCCTGGCAACCAGCAGGAATAGTGAATAGTGGTAAAGGAGAGGGACTGCCCATTTACCAGAGGCAGCAAACACTGGAGTGATGGGGAAGTGAATGGGAAGAAAGAAAAGAATAGAATGAGCAAAAAAGGAGAAATGACAGCATAAAAAACAAAACAGAGGCAGAAAAATACAACCTTAGCTGTTGGAGGGGAAAAAATATGAAATAAACAGGAAAGCAAATTAAAGGGGGGGAAATGTAGGCAATAAGGTGAAAACAGGAGAAATTGCACCAATAACAGAGTTCAGGGCTACAAAGGAGTCAGGTAACAGCAGAGGATTGTGGTGTGGAGCATAAGAGAAAAAATGAAAATCATAAATAGATAAATATTGAAATAGAAAAACATTATAGTAGGCTAAAAAAAATTTTGTCAAAGAATTGGTGGCGACATAGGCTGGAGAATATCCCAGAAAAGAAAGTGAGGACTAGGTGCCTAGGGATTTGCACTGTCATGGATGGGCTGGTCGAGGTGTTAGGCTGCTGAAGCAGAGCTGCGTTTAAGTTTGTATCATCCTCCTGCCACGTCATTCCTTGCACAGGTTATCAGTGGCTTCCTCCCAGCACCCATCCCTGCTTTGCTGCATGAGTTGCATTCATATGTATCACAAAAAAAGGGAAAAGGTAAAAAGGCAAAGCAAGGCAGTATAAGGTAATGTTATTTAAACACAAACATGAATGAAGAAGGATGTAATGGTGACCCTGACTCTGTATGTCCTGAAATAGTAAGAGGTGAAGATTTCTGGGACATTTGCAAAGAAATGCAGTTGTATAAAGCCTTTCAACAGTTTCTTGTGAGAATCAAGATGCAGCCTCTGCCCTGTGCAAAGATAACCAACTTGTAAAGCAGCTTTGATCTGAAAAAACAGGAGAAGCAGCAAAAGGAGAGATGAGAATGTGTGTTCTCATCCAAACAGGGTATATTTCACCTGCATCTATCAGACCCACTCTTCCTACAGAAGAGGTGATCCTAAAAATGGGAATCTCATTAATGTGACTGTCAGATGGAATTGCAGAGGGACCACACAGAGTGGAACTGTAACCAAAAAACACATCAAAATCTTCCCTGAAAGATGTGACGTTTCATAGGTAAATAACGACACAAAATGGCAGAATGATCTTGGCTGCACTGGCTCTGTTGAGGCCTGGGCTTCACCAGCAGATGTTTTCTATATATTTATTGCTTTTTATATATATAAGTTATTGATGTTGTGCACAGCATTTTTCAGAAGAGATAATCCACACAGTGAGTCAGTTGTAGCAATATATAATGTTCCTGGTAACAGATCTGCAGCCTAGATAATCACGTGTGGTGGTAGCATTGAGATTATACTGCACTTAGAAGTAAAAATAACTGGCTGTGTCTGTAACAATGTCAAGTGTAAGGCTGTGACTCACAGGGCTCGTTTATAAAATCTTAATATATTGAATATTTCTTTAAATGAGATTACTTTTGTACATGGCTTATTTGAAGTAAACAGCTTTATATGCCTTGAAAATCTGTAAATTTCTGGTGTGTGCTGTAGTTTGGCTAATTAATCTTTGGCATGTATCACAGAAGTACCCAATGCATAATATTTTGTGAAATTATTAGGGTACAGGAAAATGGCAATAAGTGGAATATTTATAACTCTGAACAAGTTCTCAATCTTTTTTGGGGGGAGTGATTCCACATGTCAATGCTTGTGCACAAAATATATTGGTGAAGGATATTTCTGATTGCAGGCAAGAGGATAGAAAAGGAAAAGTTGAGCGCAAAAATTATTATCAATGTCTAGTCCTACACAATGTCTATAATGGTTTTAAATAATTATGTACTTTGCTATTCAGATTCTTTAATGGAAATATCCAGGTGAATGTATAGAATTGTCACAAAAGCATTTGGTAATTCAGGCATAATTGCCTTAATCATGATACAGAAAATTGTGAAAATAATATATAAAGGGATGACAGAGAATGAGCATGTTGTGTATTTCTAAATTAATATTTGCAAAATAAGGCTAACTGTGAGAAATAGGAATGTTGACTTTTCACATAGAACAAAGATAGGTATAATTCAGGATTTAATCTTCACTGATGTCATCATTCCACAGATGATCTCCAAGTGGAGGAGGAGAAATGGTAGAAACAGAAATTTTACTCTGTGTTTTTCCAAAAAGAGCCAAAAGTAGTATAACTTCTGTGCCAATAAATGGTATGCATTATGTTATCTTTTTATGTATCTGATATCTTACTAGCATTGCCATAGGGAAGCAAGAGGCTAATTAGATAGGTAGTTTTATTCTTAGTAAGGAATCTTAAAGCTATATTCATACAATAATTATTATAAAATAGAATCATAAAGAATTTCTTACTGATTTTCAACTCAAAGCATGGGGCTCAAGAGAGCTTAGAAATTTCCTTATTTGAAATCCGTGCTGCACAGCTAATAGAACGTGTCAATATGCTGATGTTACTTTACTGTGTTAATAATATTGTCCTTGTGCTGTGCACAAACATGAAAATTGTCTGAATTAACAAAAAAAGATGGGGTGTTTATTACAACACTCATTTTAAAAAAGATGGATTTTGTTACTGCATATAAAGACTTGTAAATGTATTAGCTGAGTATTACAGTTTTATTTAGCAAGTCTGCTTAGTAGAATTGTTTTAATGTTCATTTAAGAAAAAAATTAAAGGAGTGAAGGTCTTTTTCTTTCACTGAAATTTAGCAGTCCTGTTAAGCATGTACTGGCTTATTTTCTAGGCTCACTTTTTTTCCAGCTATGAGTGGAAAGCTTCAGGAAATCATTCCTATAAAGCACCTTGAGGTGACTAAATTGCTACTTCCTTTATATCAAGATGGACAAATTGAAAATCTGCCAACCACAGTCACCAGTGCAAGTCCTGCTGGACTCCCACCCAAACAGATGACACGTTTTGCCTCCTCTGTGATGCAGATATGGGGGATTGATAGTTTCAAAGGTAGGAAGTTCTAGACCAACCTTGTAGATGCTGAAAGCCAGTGGCATTCCTCCCTCTTCCCTTTGTCTCCCCATCAGAGTAAGAAATACTGTCATAGGAAACACTGAAATAATTTTAGAGGCTTTTCTTTCAATTGCAATGGCACGGGTGTCCACAGCACATAGGGACATTTGTCTGCAGCAAATAGGGAACAACTCTGCAGTACCTGGTCTGCTTGGAGAGGGTCTCTTAGAAGTCTGCAAGAACACAGCCATGTCCCTTTTTATCCAGAGGAGCAGTACTAGCAGAGCTTTTCATGTCTTGTGTTGCATGCTGGTGACACTGCCCTTTCAGAAGGCTTTGTTTGCACACTATGAAAATGAAACAACAGTGCTAGCAAATGGCAAACCCTAAATTACAAACAGGACTGAAGCAACTCTCATTAGTGGCCTTTTTGTCCTCGTTACGTAATGCAGAACAGTTTGGGAGGGGGTTGTATACTGCTAACAAAACAATTTATTTTTTGTTATTACAGTGGGTATGGTGCTCATTCTCTGTTAATGGCATTGCCATTTTACAGATGGGTACACTCAGGGCCAGAAAGGTTAAAATCTGAATGTTAGCAGTAGCTAGAATTGAAGAGATGGTTTAAGCGTCAATACTGTGGCAGCAGTCACAGCTGAGAGGAAGGGCAGGGGGTTACTAGTCTGGTACTCAAGATGCCTAGCTGGCATTTCTTCACATGGCACAAACTCTCTGTATGATTTCAGATAAAGGTTCTGCATCTCAGATGCCCATATAGAAAATTGGAGCAATAGTATTTACTGTAATTCAAATTCTGTAGTTAAAAGTCATAAGATTAGGAACGGCTGGGTCCATTAAAGAGTTGAGTAGCTAGAAATTCTGTGACACTAAACTCTTGTTGGAAGCTAGATTCATTTTCATCTTGTAGAACATAATCATCTTAAAGTAAAAGTCACTTAATAAACGTTTTTATAGGAACAACCCTTCTTACTTTTTTTAAGCTTTAGAACAGTATTTGCCTTTAGGATATATGCCAAGTACTTGATGTTTATAAAAAAATAATCAAAGTATTTTTGCTACTATGGATTAGTACTTTTATGATTGGATCTTTAAGAGAAACAATGGTCAAAATAAGATGTGTATCCTGTAATGTGTTATAACTGCTTTGTGATGTTGTTAACAGCCCTGTGACTGAAAATCCTCCAATTCGAGTACTCCAACTTAAAACTTCTGTGTCTTTTAAATAAAGAAATCCTCTCAGGTGCAAACTCATCGATCTCTGTGCCCTGCTCGCAACTGACATTGCTTTTGTGACCTTTTACTGCCAAACTTCTGTTTGTGTTTTGGGGCATACAATCGTACTCCCTTCCAAAGATTCTGATTTGTATTCACTGAGCCTCTGCAGCACCCTAAGATATTTTCCTGTTCATAGGCAGTTTGAGCTTAAAAGTGGTTTGCTGTGAAGTGGCACAACTACATCATGACTTTGTTCTGTGCTTCAGGGCTTCAACCTCCAGTACAGCTCCAGGCCAGGCAGAAAGGAGAGTTACAGCCCTGAATGTGCTAGCAAGATTCAACAGGGTTCACGTGTCAGTCAAAATTGGGTTCAATTCACAGTCAACAATTTCTATATTTGTTGTTCATATCCTTTGTTACTTGATGGACAGGATTGTTTTCAGGATTCTTAAGTCTTTCTGTTTTCATTTTGCCAGTTAAAAGGTCTGTTTGTGATATGTGCAGATTCCAGCATAAAGTTAGTGAGAAAAGTTCCTTAGAATTTGCAGAGGAGCCCAAAATTGCAAAATCTCCAGGGTTCCCAGAGCTTTGTTACATTATTTGTTACCAAATACTACTTGCCTTTGTTAAATAATTGAAATGGCTTATTCAGTTAACTTGTTCTAAATTCTTCTAAAATCTGTGTTTCTAATAACTGGATCACTTTGGCACAAGAGAAACAGCAATTTCAGTATTCAATTAATATTTAAAAGCTTACTGTTGGTTAGATTTCATGTTTCCTTTTTGGGCCTTGAGTTTTTACATTTTCTCCAAGTTCCCCTGTTTGAGACTTGGTATTAACAGAAAGAGGAAAGCTGGCATGTCCTTTATGGTTTGCATCATTGTGGCTTAACTTTTCCTTGGTTCCACAAAATATATAAGTGAATGTGTTTGAGTAGGATTAATATAGTATGAGCATTTTTATTCTGGGAATAAAAATTCGACCTTCAATAGTTATCATCAATGTGTGTCTGCTTTTTCTGCTTCCTTCAGTGGTCTTTCTAATGGAACAATTACTTGTAAAGGCAAGTGATTAGGAAAAAAAAGGTTGCAGATGGCAAATATTTTCAAGGTTAATAGCCCATTTGTAATGGAATATAGTGACCTTAAGGAAATACAAGGATTCATAAATAAAAAAATTCAGGGGATTTGCACTTCATTGCTCAGCTCTCTTGACCCCGAAAGGCAACCGCCACATAGGAACTAGCAGAAAGTTGTTGACAATAAATAATGCCCCTTGCTGGTGACCACACCATAAATGCTCATCATAATAAATACTGAGGATGGAGAAACATACAATTTAAACATAGTCTGGGACAGCATAGTACAAATTACAGCAGTGTGAAGTATTAAAAAATACTTGGGTTTTGACATAAGTACCAAATATATGTTATCTGCTTAGGTTTACTTTTTGTGTTAAAATGAAAGTTAAAGGTCTGTCAAATGGAATCTCCTCTTTCTATGAATTGTCTGTAGAAGTCAAGTTAAGCTTGTTAAGTCAAGTTAAGTTCAAGACTTTAATTTTTAAACAGTGGCCTAAAAGCAGAATACCTTCCTGATGAGGGTGTTTGTTTTTACATAATTTTTTGAAGGTTTGTCGCCACACAAATATTCAACAAATAAGTGTGTTGTTTCTTGATACTTTATATCTAAAATTTAAGTATATATTTATATAATATCTGTCAATCCTCATTTCTGTTTTTTCTTTTCATTCTGCAGTTTATTGTGGAGTGTCATGGGAATACACTTCTTCCCCAGTTTTTGGGCATGTACCGGCTTACTGTTGATGGAGTTGAAGTATATATGGTTGTTACAAGAAATGTGTTCAGCCATCGTTTATCTGTTTATAGAAAATATGATTTAAAGGTGAGAAATAACTGCTGATTAAATAACTGACGAAATAAAGCTGAAAACCTTTACTACAAACGTTAGGTTATGCTGATGCTTGAATATTGCTCAGAATTTTAATTAATTTAAAATTGTGTTATATAAGAGCTGGCATAACTGATTTAATTGCACACCTAGGTTCAGCAAAACTGAAGGATGGTTTTATAGACATGATATGAATTTATTTGTTTTGTGCATTTTTGAGCACAGCAGTTTAGCCAGATATGTTTGCTAAATGTTGCTAGTGGTTAAAGGTAGAACCCTTCACAGTAGTACAAGAATAGTTCTGCTTCTTATAGGTTTTTATCAACATTATGAAAAGCCACTGTTGATTCTGCAGAGGGCTTTTATAAAACAACTAAATAGTATCATTTAAACCAATAAATGCTACTAACAAAGTACATCATGATTGCAAAAGCTTAATAATTCGTGTGATATTTTAAAAATAATTCAAGTGAAAAGGAGAAGAGTCTTTAAAAAACCAAAACATGTGCTGTTATCATAAGATGTGGTTTAGTTTTGTTTCAGAAGCTTTATCTGCTCATTGTAATTTTGACAGTAGTTAGTATACAGTGCTTACAACAAATACCCAAAATGTAGTCTTAGTCTTTCTACTCAAGGGATGGTATTTTAATAATTTCCTCTGTAAAGTATCCCCTTAGAAACCTACTTCTTTCTAATACATTTAATTTCTATGTGCTGAACCACTAAGTGCATCTGCAAGCTTGTTTTAAGATGTTCATTTATCATTCTATGTTAAGAGGTTTGTAATGCTGTGTAGTGCACCATCCTTTCCTACTGTCAAGTCTCCTTAGCAATTGCTTAGACAGTTGTCTGAATTTGATTTATAAGAACTGATTGCCAGATTGTCAATAATATACTTTCTGATATTTAGTATTACTGGCAACAGTTGTTAACAGAGAAAGTTAATTTTTTTTTTTTTATTTGGAAGAACTGTGATTTAGAGCATCATAATGTCCAGATGCATTAAAAAGAACACAAAAGCACGACAGAAAGAAACAGTAATTATATACAGTATGTTCATAAATTGGTGTCAACAACTCTTGCTATTATTTACCTCTGTGAATGCTTCTGTACTCTATTCCGTTTGTCCAGCTGGACAGCATTGCTTTAACTTCTCATGCAATTCAGATTTAACATCACTATCATATTCCTCAAAACAAACTCCTTCACTGAACAGATTTATAGTGACACTACATATATTAAAAATTACTTGATATTCTTTGCTACGGCATCTGCAGTTGTAGATTCAGAGTCCTTTTTTATACATTAATATTTTTGATACCAGCTTAGAACTCACTTTGCAGCAGGAGTTTCTATCTCTGTAGATAAAAGAAAAAAAGACCGCAAATCAGCATAGGATTTCAAAAGTATTTTCTTGGTCATGGATGCATTTTGTTTAAAATTATCTCAGTGTCATTTTTTTGCCAAATGTCAGATTTGACATCCTCTCTAATTTTTACTACTATGAATCTTTTTTTCTTTTCCTTCAGTTTGGTTTTCAGTTTTCTTTTTTCTGGCCTAGTAGTCTGTTGGAGCACAGAATACAATATAGAAGGTGTCTGCTGAGTAAACTAAAATGTTAGGCTTTTACCAGGCTTTATTAATAATTATTAAGAATTATTCAATGAAATCCTCTGCTTGCTGGACCATACAGAATAACTGAGAGATACAGTCCCATATATCTTTTCTCTCCATCACTTCTGAGTTTTCTAAGTTTCTTTCTATAAACAGAATAAAACATGCTATAAAAGCATGTGGTTGGGGATCCTCACGTTCTTTAAACTAGTAGGACTCCACTCCAGCACTTCTTTACACAATGCACAGCCTTTAACAAACAGCAGAGCTAATTTACTCATCTTTCAATGTCCAGTTATCATATTTGTAGTTACTATTTCTTGCAGTGATAAACAAATGCTGAGTATTTAAAGGTGTGGTCCTGCTCCAAGAAATTTGTAAGGAAATATATGCAGTCTTTTTTTTTTTTTGTCTGCTCCAGGTTACTCAGAAAGCAACATATTGCCCACTAGTTTTAATCTAAAAAATAAATTTAAAAAGAAAATCCAAAATGTCTTTGGCAAGCACTGTAAGTCTTGTGAATCCACAGTTGGTCTCTTCTCTTCTTTTTACTCCATGGTACTGTGAGATGCATTGTTCTTGTTTGTACTTTATAGTCTTTTAAATACTTTTTGCTTTTATACTGTGTGACATCCTTTTCAAATGTGTATTACAAATGTCCAAGTAGTTATACAGAATAGGCTTTTCCCTATCCATACAGCTAAATTGGCACAAAAATATGAGAAGTCTGCCAAGCAGACTGAACTTCCAGCATGTTAAACTCAAAATGAGGATGAGTGATGAGGAAATGCTCGAGGAATTAGGAGGACAATAGATGTACAGCATTTGAGGATTTAATCCATCTTTCTTTTCTCATGATGCATCTTCTTCACATGATTGCAGCAGTTCAGCAGTCCTGGACATTCTACCTACTGTATCACCTTTCTTCAAAACATTTCTCAAGTTCAAAAGGATACAGTTCATCCACTTTTTGACCTGTTATCATAACATTTTCAAATTAGTTTCTGACATATGCACATTTTTAGATCCATTTTTTCTGTTTCAGGGCTCTACTGTGGCTCGAGAAGCCAGTGACAAAGAAAAGGTATGGTGCATTTCTGTTTCTTTTTCAATTAATTAACCTGCTAGCTAGACTCAAAACAAACATAACCAGTGCTGCTCTGCCCCTTTCCTTTTTTTTCTGCCATGGTCTTCCCTCTTGAGTTTTACCTTATCCCTCCTTTATCTTTCCTCTATTTCCTGCAGACCTTTGAATATTGGTTTGCAAAGGTGTTGAAATTTCAGAGGTAAGTGAGCCAATCCTGTACCTCCTCCTTTTCCTTTTCTCTTCTCTTAGTTTCTTCAGGGCCTGCCCTGTGCTAGGAAAACATCAGAACTTTGTTCCCTTCTCTCCTGCTTCATCTTCTTTCTCTTCCTCTTGTAAAATTGAGATATATGAATACTTCATGTCAGTTAATGTTATTATGTGATGGGACACCACTTCTAAACTCAGTGCAAGGATGAACCCACCCTTGAATTATGAGAACCTTTGTGTGTATAAAGCCCATACAAATAAGCAAATGACTGACAGACTTAGATGTACATGTAGCTATAGTGAGAGACAGTCCTCCTCAAATTCTGTGCTGAAACTTTGCTCTAAACAAAAATAGATTGCTTTGTTTTTCTTAACCTCCGACTTCAGTTCATTTGGAAAGTTTAATGTTCTCAGCTTTTCTTTGTGGTTTTAGGGAAGTAGCCGGATGGCATTTTAGGAGAGGTTTTTTCTGGAGATTCTACAGATGAGTGGAAGTGGACCATGGTCCCATCATCTAAGATATCTTAGATCTCAAATTTGGGTAGGGTCTAACAACCCATGGCCCTTGTTTTCTTAATTTGTCCAAGCACATCCCTCCTGAATTAGCGTGACATCATTCAACAGTTCACTTCAGAGACTTTTTCTCCTAAGCAGTGGTTGTACCATACCTGCCTCTCTGAGTCCTCTACAGATGACACAACTGCACTGAGGAGTAAGGGACATGCAGTAGCTGTCAGTTCTCGCTGCATGAAAAACTCTGTGCCAGAGTTTTCCACCTTTCCTAAGGCATGATGGGACACTTAAAATTCTTCTTCCAGCATTAGGCAATACCACGCCCCACATGCCAGCTCTCTTTTGCTGCACCAAGCCCTCAAGATCATGTCTTGAATGGTCTCCATTCTTTCCTTGTCATCTAGTTTTGTTCTTGTTTAGTGGCAACTGTAGTGTTTTTAAAGTGGAGAGATTAACCCTTCAGTGTCTTACAAGCAATACCTGATGTCACTGAAAACCTCTGCTGTACTATTAAAATAATCTGATAGAAAGGAGGAGGAGGACAAATCATTTAGATGGGACTGATTCAGGTTGCAACATTAATGCTTGGAATAGTAACATAAAATTTAACAATATTATGTGTAGTCAGCTGTATGTGAGTTGATACTATGCAGATGTTTAGTGAAGTAGTTTTGAGCAGTTTTAGGAATATGCCTCATAATAATAAATAGATTAATAGTATACATATATTGTAGTTAATACATAGAGTGAAAACCTTGAAGAAACAGTGCCTTAATTTTGCTCCTATGTAAGCAAAATTACTATTGAACTTGATTATAGGTAAATTGAAACAAAATTGTGTAGTTTTATATAACTGCATACAACAACTCTTCTGTAAATTTAATGCCAAATCATAACTTCCGTAAGGCAGATAACAAAAATTCTTATCAGCTTCACATCTAGAACCTTACCTTTGAGTACTTCTCTGAAAAAAATGCATAAAAGCCTCATCCCCCTAATTCTTATTCTGCTATTTTTATGGTTTGATTTCTTGGGGATGGAACTGCACAAAACTTATTGATGTTGTAAGCAGACAGTCTGAGGCTTTCAGAACAGCTTTCTGTTGCTCATCATTCCCCTGAAACCCCAGTGCAATGCAGCAGGAAAGTGACGAGCTTGCACTCAGAAAAAAGATTTCTAAGAAAGGGTAGGCTTGTACGTTCGTAAGGGGAACAACATTTTACACTGTGAGACTCTTACGGATTCAAGCAAGGGAAAATTAGTATTTTCCTTATTGCATGGGTTTTGTTTAAGTTTTGGAGTCTGCTGACCAGAATATGTTTTGCCTGTGGATTGCAGATGTTCAGAACATTTGTCATCGCTATGATCTGAATCTCCTGCAGTAGGCCTGACAACAGATTTACTTAAACTACTCAAGTGTTTCTAACACACAGCTTTTGGCTTAAATAGAAAGGGTGTTGTATATTTATATGAATAGACAAGAAAAGTTTGGTTCTGAAGCTCTGAGCAGTGCTAAAGAGCTGCTGTCATGAGATGCATCTCTGCACATATGCCGCTGATTTCAGTACCTGAGGACTCTGTTGACCTGAATATGTAAATGGTCCATTATTCCTAAGTGGCAAGTGGAGCCCTGTAGCATGTTTTTTTTATTTCCATTTTCTCTTAAGTACATTCAGTATTTCAAACTTTTTGTTTGAAAATATCTCAAACCAGCCTTAAGATTTAAAAACAACTGGAAAAATTTGACTTGAAAAGTATGGGAGGGGGTGAGAAAAGGCACTTTAGCAGATTCTCTGAAGTGATTTTGGTGTCTCCTATCATAGAAGAAATTGCCTTGAGGGTTTAAACAAAACCAGATATTCTGAAAATCTTAGCTGGTGCAGTAAATTATTAGCTAATTTTTAGTCAGATGCAAGCTAAATCATCAATTTATTACTATTATCTTGAAATTGCATTCATATTAATAAATATCAATTAATGGCAGTATAATTACTTATTATACTGGTATAGCTATTTGTATCTGAGAGTAATAAAAGAAAGGAAGCTTTTGGTACTAAAATCTATGGCTAAAATGTCTGGCAATGGCTAGTTTTTAAATGGGCTTTTAAGTAATTCATATTGAGGTTCAAATTACAACATTCAAGTAATCAAATAGTTTTCAGAATATCAAGAATAATATGTTTTCTTCTCTTAAAGCCTCAGAAGTCAGAAAATGGAAAAGCAAGTCTTTCAGTCCCATTCTAATGCAGACTAAATTTTAGATAAATTTCTTTGTTAAGGCAAATTTGGTGAAATTTATATTCTTAAATCTTTTTCCTATCAAACGAAGTTATTTACTCAGTTAATAAAGAAGAAACAAATATGCAAAAAGATTTAATGGATTAAGAAATCAGAGAAAAAAATTATAATTCTACTTTAGTTTGGTAGTGTAAAATAGGTATTAGTATTCAAACATTTTTTAAAATCAGTTTTTAGGACAAAAAGTTGTCTGATTGAGAATGGTACTTTTCCATCCTGTTTGCAGTTTACCTCCTGTTTGACTGTCTTCAGCTGTTTAATATCCTAACATATGGAGGAGCAGCTCCAAAACTGTCTTTTCAATATTTTTTGATAATCAGTGCAGAAACAAGCACCATTCCCTTAAGTTAATGCACAATTCCTTTCATTTGTGTTACAAATGATACTTTTAATAATAAGTCATCACTTTCTTGGCAACATGTATCATAACATGCACTTACAGATGCCTTGGGTTTTAAAAGAACTGTATGCTTCAACAGTTGTCAAGTTCTGACAGCTGCTCCTTTTTATTTTTTGGGCTTTACTATTTTAAAAATTTTTATTATTTTAGGAGTGGGCATTTTCTATTCATTCTTTGGACAATTTTGCCCTCTTAAGTGAAATGAGGATAATGCAGAACTCCCCTGGTGGTCTGGCTGCTCACAATTATGCCATACTTGCTGTACAACATCAAATTAGCACTAACAGCTGAGTCTACTTGTATTGATAAAAGAATCTAAGCTGTTGCTTGTGAGTGAGCAGCTCAGAAAGAAATTTGAAGAAAAATAAAACCTAACTGAACTGATGCCCACCACATTTCATCTTTCTCGAGCGATTTCAGGAATTGTTACGTTTTTAAATCAGTCTAAAACTGGTTTCATTGCCACCTTTGTAGTATGTGTTGTTTCATAAATCACCATAAATGCAGGAAAATTATAGAAAATACAATTGAATAAAGGATTTTCTATTCAAGTTTCTTTTTGGAAAAACATTGCCATAGTTGACAGCTATGTTACATCTTAATTAAATTGTATTCAAAATACGTAGCTGTGCTAATTAGATTGGAAGTTGTCACTAGATATTAGCTTTGTGTTTTACTTTATATATTACAACATATAGTAATTAGTTGATTTCTGAGAGGAAAGTATAACCTAAGGAGGAAGGGCTTTAGTAGAGGAGCACTGCAACAAGATCACTCAGTCTTGACTCAGGGATTTATTTTACTTTTGGTGTCACTATGTAATACTTTATTCAAGGTAAATAATTCCAAAATTTGAGCTGTTTTTTCCTGTTGTTTTAGAATTGCTGATTTCAGAACACCATTTTTGTACTTATCTTATTAGTGGTTTCAGTCCCCTTCGTGTGCTGATCTCACACAACAGACTTGTGAAGTGTCTTGGATTCATCTGTGAAATAAATCTAAACGTTGCAGTGTACAGAGATTATAACTTTGAAAATATACTGCAAAGATATGGAGAGACATTCAGGGTTTTGACTTCAGCATTTAGCCTTCTCATGACACCAACCTCATTACAGTTTTTCAAAACGAATCACCAGTTTGCCTTTGGGGGGTGGGGGGTGTTTTGTTTTTATTTAGAAGTCTGCTTCCCATATGTTAAAAGAATTTAAAAAATAACAGGGGAATTTTGTGTTGCATTTTATATGCTGCATGTTCATTTTACAGCAGGAAGACATTAATGCTAGGGATAATTCTGGGTGCATTTCCTTGAGCATTGAAAAGACAGTTTCTATTTTGGTACATGCTTGAATATTTAACCCTTCTATAGCATCCAGCACATTTTTTTTTGTCCTACAAAAATGCTTGTTGTACTGGCTAAAGTTATTCTAGTGTTTCTCCTCAAACCCTATTTTGGGGTTACAGCTTTATTTCCATTGCCTCTTACAGACCTGGGATGTCAAGTGAAGCTGCAGACCCTTGTTTGTATAGAAACCCCTGTCTAGGGCAAGGCAATTTGTGCAACAAAAGTTTGGACCCAGCTCACAGAACTATTGGAGGCAAGAAGCTGCATAATTCAGCCTTCCAAAGGAAGCTATTCTTCGATCTTGTAGTGACTCCAGACTTTTGATTCTATTCAAAATCACCTGTTCCAAATTATTGCAAAGTATATTTAGCAATATAGCCTTTTTTTTTTCCCCAAATACTGCCTTCCATATATGCTAATGAGCCCAGTACTTAAAAACTTAAGATACATGTGGCCCATTTGCTGTAAAAGAAGTCCAGGGTGTGGACCTTCACTCTTGGCAGATGTTTTACATAATTTTCAAAAGTCATATAAATTGTAAGCCAAGTTTTTCCATGATTAGCTGCACAAATAATGTGACTTGTGGCTAGTTCCAAAGGAAAAATTAGGCTGCTATGCAACATTTCTCCTAAAATCTAAACCTTGTCTTTGTTAGATGATAAATTGCTGCCAGGTCATGAGGGCAATTAGTCTTTTTCCTTTTTCAATCACTTATTTGGAAACTTACCTGACCTACAGCTACTTTAGCAAGCTGCTTCCAAAATGCCAGCATTAATGTTAGCTACAAAAGTTATTTTTGATGTCATGATGCATACAAAATCCTTTTGGGGAAACAAAATTGCTAATATTAATTTCAACTTATTAGGATAGTATGCTGAATTGAGATGTCCTAAGAAATATATAAAAACTATTTCCATGTTCATCTAGAAATAAAACTTCACATGGTTCTTACATTCCAAGATTTTTTTTAACTCAAAACAGTATCAGCTCTTACACTATACTTTTACTTTGAATGAGACTTTACACATTCTGTCATCTTAGTTACTAAGAAATTTTTATTGATTTTCAGCCTTTGAAAGGCCATGAAATCTTCCTGCTGTTAAAATTCTCTGTGACCCTGGCAAACTTTGGAATGCAAACCTGAAGTGAGCCGATAACATGCTTTATTAATAAATAAGTATTTTATATTTGTAAAATCTATTGTGCCTTTCTTGCATCTTTAAGTAGGAGATTAAAAACAGTGGAGGTGGTTCAGAAAGAAAATCTATTATTAATTTAGTGGAAGTAGTTAGATGCTCATCTCCTGTGCAGCTTTTAAAATATTTAGTTCTTTAATGACTGTAATATGTTCATTATAATGAATTACATTCTAGGAGAATCTTTTTCCAACAAGGATTTTGCTTCATTGGAAATATTTGAGAAATCATAAAAAATTAACCATATAAATTATTTCATTATAGCAAAGTCTCATTTTTTTTTATTCAGATAATGTTCTAAACTGCCACAATGTGATTCTATTTGTGTTTATTTCAGTGTGTAAGAAATGAACATAGTAGGTTTTTTCGACATGAATGAATCTATTATTAATTTTGCATAACTACAAGAGCCCCTCCTAGCTGAATATTTCGTAGGTTTTGATTCTTAAATTCACAAATCAATTTTAAGACAAATTTCAGCTAAAGTACTACTAGAATCACTACTACCAGTGGCTGTCATTAGTAACATGTGGTACTGCAGCAGTACCCTAGGACTATACAGCTTTAAATAAATAGGGAGAAAAGTATTGCCTAGCACACACACACACACATAAAGCTTTGTCTAGTAACATCTAGAAAGAGGGAAGAGAATAGGCTGGAAGGTATCATGCGAATAATGTGGTGAGGGCAACCCTGGCACAGAGCTTTTTAGCTTCAGTTGCTCAGATGGGACCCGCTGCTTTTACTTTGTCCTTTTCCTTCACATGCTTCAGAACTGGCTTTTAACTTACGTGGCTCTACACTTGCCAGGTCTTTACAACTATGAGTATTTGAGGGAATAAAAATTACCTCAGAGGGATGGTTGTGGACTGGGGGAACCTGCATACAAGGCAGTGAAGAGTCTGGCTTTTTGGGAGTGCTGCCTCACTGCCCAGAATGTCCTTGGGAGTACCCCTTGGGTCTTGTGATGACAGGCAAGAACTGCAGCAGTGTCAGCTTTGCTAGCTCACTTTTATTAAAAATAGATCAGAGACAAGGTTAAAGTGAAGTATGGCACCTGCACAACTGGCTTACCAGCCCTAGCATCTTCCAAAAAAGACACTGCTTGTAATTTAAGTTTATTTTTACTACAATATTCCTGTCCTCAGTGGCGAGGCAGCTTCCCCTCACACCCCCGCTGGTGTGGCTGGGGCTGTGCTCTGTGGGAAGCCTACGGCAAAGCCTAGAGGCAAACAAGCATCTCAGCGTCTTAAACACAAGCACATCTTCCTCTGTGCTCATCCCCCAGCTTTAAACAGCACTAGGAGGGGGTTTTTTCTGTGTTAATGGGTTTGTTTCACTTTAGCCCTGATTAATTCAATCAATAACTTGGATATGGTAGGTGGAAAAATAATATGGGGATTTTTTTTTTAAGTGATTTTGGGCTAAAAATGAAGGAAGCTTGGTTTCCTGCATTCTTTTCATGATTGCTTCATCTTAAATTATTTCATCCAAATCTCCTCTCCATTCTTAAGCATCCCACGCACCGGATTCCATCCTCCGGTGTTGGCAACATCCCTGGATCCACAGTCCTGCCTCTGCAGAATTAGCCCTCTCCATGGGACACTATGCTCGATTGAGTATGGTAATCTCTACAGCTGTTAGCCTGGATTGCTTTTCTGATGTTACTCCTCCTTGCTTGTGTCCTAAACCTCTTACTGACTAGGCCAGAAAGAAAATCAATGCATGCTGTGCAGTCATATTGTGGTAAACAATTCATGGTGAGCTTCAGAAAGTGTCCAGCATTGTTTTTGAGTAAAGCAGGAGAGCACTGCTGAACAACTCCTCCTTGGAAGTGGGGTCTGAGATGGATGGTTAGAGCTTCATCTCAGCTGCTTGGGTGTTTGTTTTCCTTTTGTTTTAAATATAAATAGAGGATCGCTATTAGAGGATATTTTGATGTATCAGAATGTTCTAGATGCAAGACAATAAAAATTCAGAGCAGCCAGACTAGGACCTTATTTTCTCCCAACTTCATAGGTATTAGGATGCCATGGATTTAATGATGGATTTGTAACTATTACAATGTTACTAATTTCTTAAGTGTTTTTGAGCAGTTATTGGAACAAAAGGATTGCTTTTCTGAACAAAAGTAGCAATTCACGAATTCTAGGTCCAAAAAATGAATTTGGACAGCTGGGGAACTGAGTGTTTTGGTCATCTCAATGCACACAGCCCAACAGCAAAAAGAACTTTTGGCCATTGTGAAGATCTGTAAGGGCCTTTCAGAGTCTGCTGTGGTGCTCACATTTTAATGCTGTGCTTTCTGAGATGGATACATTGGAGCAGAGAAAAGAACCTCTCAGATTCTTTTCCTTACTGTGTCATAGGAAGAAAATAAACTTCATGAAAAATACCATCTCCAGTAAGATTATAAGCAATATCTGACTAGTTAAACTTATGGAGGACACTCCTGTAGGCTGATCTTAGCTACCTTTTATTCCTAGCAGAAGGACTTTCAGATTAAGGGGAAATAATTTTATTCAGGTTACTCACTAGTTCTTGGCCATTGTCAGTTCATAGAAATTGCAGCACTGGTTGTTCTGCAACATTTTCTTTGTGAAGAAAACCTGTTCTTCCATACAATGGATTAAAGGTAGGGCAGGGAGAAAGGCTGTTCATTGCTCTTAATGGGTCAATTTTTTAAAAGCTCTGATTGCAGGAGTTACTGTTACTTCTAGTTTGCTTCAGGGACCAAATGCCCTGAAGGAACTGCTCTTTTGTTTGTCGTTTTGCTGGGGGTTTTTTGAGTAAGCTTCCGGTCACTGCCCTTTAAAAACAGAGCCCATTTGAGGTGTGTTAGTACTAAATCCACTGGTTACTCTGACTTTCCTAAGCACTGTTGCAAGTGACTTCATGGGGGAGTTGAAGACAAAGATAATCAGGTTGCCCCAACATCAAGAATATTTAATTACATATTGAAGAGGCAGTGGTCTTCTCTGGCTGCTTTTAAGCAGCATTTCATAATTCATGTTCATTTGATGCTTTTCAATAATTATTTGGTATTAGGCCCTTGTAAACTTTCACAGTAGTTGTACAAAATGCAGTCCAGTCTGACTTCCTCTGTAAGACCTGATGCAGGCCCTTTGTTACGAGGTATAGATTGTTTTGACTTCACTTATTGCCGGTCGCTTTGACAAATGACATCTTGGAAGAAGCTTGATGCAAATCAGTGTTCATTGCAAATCCGGTATTGAGTGGAGACTTTGTCCTAGCTGCATTTGCTGCCCAGTGAACACATAACTAAATGACTTCTAGGGCATTTCCAGGAGGGATGAGCTAAGGAAAGAGTTCCATGGGTGCAGTTGTGGAGAGCTGCATGCCATGGAGGAGAGGCAGCTCAGGGGTGCCCTCTTGGGAGTCTCTGGAGGTCCTGCTGCCAGCGGGGGCTGCCCCAGGCCAGCAGCTTCACCACACTCCTCTTTGCAATCCTGCTCTTACAGGAATTCTGGTTTGTTTTAGGCCAAAGAGCTGCCGACATTCAAAGACAATGATTTTATTAATGATGGCCAAAAGATTCATATTGATGAGAATAACAAAAAGATGTTCCTTGAGAAACTCAAAAAGGATGTCGAGGTAAGAATGTGCCTGTTGAGTTACATATGATTAAAATGTGTGGCAAATGATGGATATCCCAGGAAATCATACCTGTAATTCATTAATGAAAACTCTTGTTTATAAGACCGTAAGCACTGACTGTTTTAAATGAAACACAATTTAAACTTTCAGGAGTTGATCACTGCTTTGCTGATGTGATAAATGGCTTGCTGCTGTAGCTGGTTGCCATACATTGTTCCTGCCTTCATGATGTGATGTTAAAATGATGGTACTGCTTAGCACTTAAATGCTTTACAAGCCTAGTGCTTCCAAATGCCCCCGAGAGAGAGGTGAGTATTGTTAGTTGTGTTTTACAGGTGGAGCTCCACCAGGGCTAAGGCCAAATACGGACTGTAGTCCATAACAGGGGAGGGGCATCTCCCCTGCTCACAGCTGTGCATGTCCTTTTTCTTTTAGATTAGTAATCCAGTTTTAAATAATTCTTAGTATCACAACAATAGAGTGCTTCAGTAATCTAAATACAGCAATTAAAATCTCATTATCTTAATGTAATATGTCAAATAAATTTGTAATTTTTTGGCTGAATATAGTAAATACTTGAAAGAAAAATAGTAAATGTATGAATTTAATGTAATATTTTTATGGATTTTGTTCAGCTAGTAAAATAAATATCAGACTAACTTGTTCACACAACTTGCCTTCAGCTTGCACAATTGAAAATATTTTTCCTAAACACAGTATTTTGCAGCTTTATACTCAAAGACTAAAATCTGTTTTCAAGTAAAAAGGCAGAGACTTGGAAGAGACTTGGTAGCAAAATGTGTCTGTGACTTAATAAGGCTTTCAGCTATTTATATCAAAAGAGCTCTGTGAATTGACTTTTCAGATTCTTCAGATCTGTATCTCATTAGTTGCACAGAACAAAATACTGTTTCTTTAGAGTTTACCCATTAATTTGCTTCTGCGGAAATCTAATATCCCATCATAGTAACAATGGGAAATTTATGGTGGTGAGAATGATGAAAATATAAATATTTTGTGAAATTTCAATGTGTGTTTATTTTATATTTAAAATATTGTGCTCTACTGATGTCACAGCTCTAGAGATAAGTTTATTTGGGTTAAAATGTTGTGTTCTTTTAACATGTACTGCTGTTGCTGACTACTGCTTTTACAGTAAGTAGGTTGCAGATAATATCTTAAGTGTGTGGAAGGAATGTGGAAGATACTTTCTTACCCTGAAAAGTGGACTGTGTATGATCTATATCATTTACCAGACTGGAAATATAATGGCAGATTCCAGATTATGTCTGGAGAGGCTGTTCTTATGGGTTTGAAGTTTATACAGAGAATTGTTTAATATCTGTGTAAACCACTAGTGTGAAGTGATCTGGCTCTTGATTTTGACAATGGCAAGCTGTTCTTTAACCTTGTTTTTCTTTTGTTGGTTCTTTTGCCCTTATTAGATAACTGGTAGACACACTTTCTAACCAATGTGTAAACACTCACATTTCACTACAATGAAAAGAAATGCACAACACTTAGTATATGATTAGACAGTCTTTATAGTTAAACGTTTTATGGAGTACTGTTCTGAGTACTACTATGACTATATCTGTTCTTGTTTCTCCTTAAGTTTGTTTTTATATTTCTCTCCTAATCAAGTCATATGTCTCCTTCCTTTGTTCAAACACAAATTATTAATGCTGTTTTGATGTCCCCTTGTCTATTTTCCCACCTCCTTATTTCATTGCAGGTGTCCTAAAAAAAACTATGTATTTTTTACATTTAAAATCAGATTTTTTTTTCCTTGTGCTGAACTCCCCAAGTCTCTTTGTTATTAGCAGCAGCACACTTTTTTCCAAGAACCATTCTCTTCTAATTTGTAGCTCACTGTTTTTTCCCAAGAATCTGTTCTCTTTCGTGCTGTTCTGTATTATTAATGGTAGATTTTTTCCCTGTGTTTACCGAGTAGTGAATAATATGCCTGGAGTTCTTCCACCCCATTGCCTTTGGCCAGTCTCCTCTGTTTGTCTTGTATATTGTTGTGCATCATCTCTTCAAACTTAGATCCCTTCCAGTCTATTGTTTTATTATATTGAAATAAATGATATTGAAATCATTAGAAAACAGTTTCTTCTCCTTAAAACCTCTTCTCAATCTCACAAAATTTCTTCTAGCACTTGAATTTACAGCTACCTTCAGCTCATCTCTTTTCTTTTTCTCGGAATCAGATTTTGACAAACTGGAGTTTCTCATTACCTAGTATTTTATACTCATCTTTTTCTTCACCCTCACTATCTCTGTGCCAAAGTCTAGCTTAAATGCCTTCTTCCCTGGTCTGCTCTGACTTCCTTTTTAAAACCATTTAGAGTTTATAAAAAATGAAGCAAGTTTTATTTTCAGCCACTTTCTCTCCATATCATAAGCATGGGCTTTACAAGTTTGTAATCACATACTGCTTTTAAGCTGCAGCACAGATCTATCCTGCCTGTCCCTCACCCCCTTGAGCTGTTTATCCCATTTTCCTGATTTTATTTCTGTCCTCCTCTTTCTGCCTTATCCTGTTGTCCTTAACTAAAATAACTCTATTTGTACATAGAGTGTATTCATCTTTCAGTTTTCTAAAATCTCCCATCCTTGATCTTCATTCAAAACCACCCTTCCATTCACAAACATGTTTTGCTTACATGATGCATGTCATGAGCCTGTCACTGTGGAGAGAATACAGCATCATCTTCAGGCTGTAAAACTTCACAGATTTCCAGTGCAAGAATATTTGAACACTTTTTCATGATTGTTCAATAAGACTTATAAGGGCTTGAGAGGGTGGGTTTAGCACCAGATCATAGCGTGCTGTACACCTGATAGCACAGAGGCTGCTCTGGACTCTGAGCAGTGACAGAGCAGTCCCCACCTCAAGTGCTATGTGTGATCTTGGGCACCACAACATGAGGAAGATGTTAAAGCTGTCTGAAGGAGGGCAGAGATTGGTGCAGGGCCTTGAGAAGAAGCCATGTAAGGAGTGGCACTGGAACAGCTCCCCAGGGAAGTGGTCACAGCACCAAGCCTGACAGAGTTCAAGAAGCATTTGGTCAATATTCTCAGGATCATGGTGTGACTGTTGGGGATGTTTCTGTACAGCAGGGCCAAGAGTTGGACTCCATGATCCTTGGAGGTCACTTTCAGCCCAGGATATTCTGTGATTCTGTAATTTAACTGAAAGACAAGACAGGAGTGACAGTTGTCAGCTTGCAAGTGCACTGATCTTCACTACACACAGATGTTTTTTCCCTGAGGCTTTTGGAAGAGTGGGCTACAGTATAAGTTTCAAGTAATTCGTGTGCTGTTACTACATTTTAATAAAATTAAGTATCTCTTTGCCATCTTTATCACTTGATCTTCCCTTTCTCTCTCTGTCAGAAGTGCCTTAGAAGTTTTTCTCAACTGGTGGCACCTTTGTGCAGCTTCTATTTGTAAGTGAAGTTTATGCTTTTCAGCAATATTGATTGATTGCTTATTATCACTTTTTAGTTCCTTGCTCAGTTAAAACTCATGGACTACAGCTTGCTGGTTGGAATTCATGATGTTGAAAGAGCTGAACAGGAAGAAACAGAGTGTGAAGAGAATGATGGAGAAGAGGAAGGTGAAAGTGATGGGACCCACCCCATTGGAACCCCTCCAGACAGTCCAGGAAACACGCTGAACAGCTCACTGCCTTTGGCTCCAGGGGAATTTGATCCAGCTATTGATGTTTATGGAATAAAATCCCATGAAAGTAAGCAGTAAGAAATATTTTTATGTTAAGGTGGTTTGATTCTTGCATCAGAATCCTAAAGTCTTCACAACCATGTAAAGGCAAATGTTAACTGAAAAAGAGAAGTTCACTCTGTGGAAAAGGAAATTTGCTCTTTGATGCAGCAGAAAGGAGATTTCTATAATGCTTAGCTATTCAGGTTCACCAGTCCTTCAGCAGTTAATTCATGAGGTTTTCATCCCTCTCAGGAAGTCTAGTTACCTGTGGCTGTTCAAGACAGGAAAGTTACTGTTGGTTTGTTTTTTCTTTTATAAGCATTGACATGGATAAATACATGGTTTTATTCATAAAGAAAATATGATTACCAGGGGAAGTTTAGGTTAGATGTCAGGAAAAAATTCTTCACTGAAAGAGTGATTGGACGCTGGAATCGTCTGCCCAGGGAGATGGTGAAGTCACCATCCTGGGACGTGTTTAAAAAAAGACTGGATGTGGCACTCAGTGACATGGTTTAGTTGATGAGGTATTAGGTCATAGGTTAAACTTCGTGATCTCAAAGGTCTTTTCCAACCTAGTTCATTCTGCAGTTCTGTTTGCTGACACAGAAGCATTGCCTTTCATATAAAACTTCATAATTCCTCCACAAAGATTAAATCCATGTTACTTTTACTGAGCAATAATTCCAATTTCTGTCTGCTAGATACTTATTTTATGCTCATTTAGGGGGTTTTGCATTATATATGAGTGCAGTTAAACTCTCAGTTGAGGACAGCTTGAGCCTGTGGTTTTTACAGATCTTGATTATGACTGACATTGACCTGTCTTAGCTGCTGATTGAGTCTTACCAAGTCTCCTTTGTTAGAAGGGGGACTCATTGTTGTTTCAGAAGTCCCTCTGACTGCCCTGTGTTTGCTGTTGGCAGATGCACCCAGGAAGGAAGTGTACTTTATGGCCATTATTGACATTCTTACTCATTATGATGCAAAAAAGAAAGCTGCCCATGCTGCAAAAACGGTAAAGCATGGGGTAAGTATCTGGCTTCCTCTTACTCCATTTATATTCATGCGTATTTGTTTAGTGCCCTGATACAGGACAGTTCAGTAAATATAGGGAAAGGGGAAATAGATCAGAATTTTTTTCAAGTTTTTTCACATTTAATGTGCAATAAAAATGTACAGAGTAACTGCTACACATCACATACTGGGAGTGGAACTCCTTTTTCAGCTGTATGCACAGCTTTCTCACCCACAGAGAGCTCTAGAAGGGATGCTTTTTAAGACTTTGTCCTAAATTTGTGAGATGCACCTTATTCTTGCAAACAAAGCTGTTCACCACACTATGAAAGCTGTTGTGAACCTAATTTTAGATGCAGGGCCCTAATGATGGTTTCACTATTTGGTACAGCCTGCTGAAAGTTAGTTCCTCAGCATATAATGTGGCTCGCTCTAGAAGACTTCTTCAGAAAAAAAAAGTACAATTTACAAAATCAGGCATAGAAATAAAATGCACATATTAAATACTCAGAGGCTGTTCAATGAAGGCTTCTGTTTGACTGCCATTATTTAATTGTGAATGAAATTGCTGGTTAGCAGCAGACACCAAAGAACTATGGTGAAACAGCCCAGTCTTCCAGATTTATGATTTATATTTACTGCTATCACTCCTGTGGTGATTTAAGGTTCAAATTTCATAAATTTCTTAAAAAGAGCATATTCATTCATGAGGCTAAAATCCCTCCTGTGTGTAAGTATCTAAAGGATCAGGGCATTGTGGGAAATTTTAGGCAAAGGGCTCTGGGCTTTTTAGTTACAGTAGAAAATGATGTGACCTGCAAAGGCCTGTAGGAGGTATTTTTTTGTCTCTCTAAAGCAATGCTCTCATTACTCTCTCTGGGCAGCTGAAAGTTGATGCAAACCATATGCAGTCATTATCTGGCAATTATTACTGAACTTTGAAAGTAGCAGACTTTAAAAACTCACACTTCTGGCTTAAATAACTGATAGAAATATGTTGTGAGTAACAGCTATGATTATTGAAGCTGATTGTGATTAGAACTTGTTACAGAACATTACTTTCATACATCCATTTTGTTTATTTCTCTGTCTCCATCCAGAGCCACATGACACTGAAGTTCATTCATTAATTGCATGCATGCAAGTTTTGCCTTTTGTAAAACAGGAAAAATATAAATTGAGTGTAAAGCTCTGAAAATCTCAAGTAAAAATATGAAAGAAATCATGACTTTGTTGAAATCACAATCATATAGCTTGTTCAGTGAGTCCAGATTTAAATTCATAAATGTTGAAAAAGTGTTACTCTTAACATGTATTTCAAAGCAGGCTGTTTAAGCATTCAGATAATAATACATGTTACACAAGTGTTGACTTGCCAGATCTAAGTATGGCAATTCAGTCTTCTCTGTATAAAGGCACTGCTGCTCAAGAGAGCAGAATCTGCTGGTGAATCAGTGGGTAGCATGGCTAATTGTGCTGTAAGAATTCTTGTAGAAGACTGAAGTACAATGAAAGTAAAGAGAAGTATGGAAAATAAAAAGAAAATGTTTCAGAAATGGAAGACAGGGGTGAGTACTGACTATCAGTGTCCTCCTGTGAAGCCTAAAAAGGCACCAGTAAGATTCTAATTGAGGGCCATTACAATTTGTATTTCTAGTCTGTGGTTCTGAAACTGCACATAAAATTTATTGAGTGACATCCTCAGTGACAAAGGCATCAAATAAAACACAGTTCTTTCTTCTCTCCTCCCAATTCTCTGTATAGGCTGGTGCAGAAATTTCAACTGTTAATCCAGAACAGTATTCAAAGCGCTTCTTGGACTTTATTGCCAACATCTTGACGTAACCTATCATGTTACATAGGACAGACACCAGACCTGGGGACAGCAGCAGTGGCTACAGGTGTAGGGATAAAATGGAACTCAGAGAAGCACTCATCTTACAGAAAGCAACCCCTTTGTTTACATCTGCTGGCAAAGATGACTGAAGTGGGGTGGAGTACTCGCTTTAACAGCTGCCTGATATTCCCAGCATAGTTCTAGCTATTTCTGACTCTTTTGTGTGTGCAAAAAAAAAAAAATTAAAATAATTTAAATAAATAGAACAGCTTACTCAGAGTGCACTGTGACAGTAATACTCTGATGCTACCAGCTGAAATGGAATAAATGAGCAAAGAGGTGTGGGGTGGGGGTGGGGAAGAGTAAATGCATGTTAAATCTACAATATTGATATCAAATTTTAAACTGTGGATCAGTTTATTTTTTGAAAAAAGATATGTGACAGTATTCTTCATGATGATGATGACGATGATGGTGATAATAATGAAGATCTTACTGCGAATGTTACACTTACACCCTGCACACTGGCACTCCTTAAAAAAGCAGCTGCAACAGCCCTTGGTGCTGGAGGCTTTTCCCGTTTGGTTCCTAGCAGTTGGGTTTTTTCCTTTTCTTTCCTCCCTCTCCTGTTTTTGTCTTCTTCAGCACATTGCATCAGGAAGCTCAGCCTCTCAGACATCTGAGAGCTGGCATCTTCTATCTTACAAAGAGCTAACGTAATTCATGCTATGTGTACATTTTTGCTATAGTAAATTTACGTTAAGGGAAAACCTTGCTTATTTCTCTTTGTTACCTGAAATTTTCATTTGTTTTATATTCTTGCAATGTAGGAACTAATAATGTTACAAGTGTAAAAAAAGCTTATCTGAAGAAGCGCATAGTTTTGGGCAATAGCAGCTCCATCTTCTCCCCATCCTGAAAGATGTGCACACTGATAGAAATTCCATTCCCTTGTAATTTACTGGGAATTTGAAGTTTAAACCCTTATGTTGTACTGTTGAAATAGCGGTATTTTATTATAGATTATCCCTTGAAAAATGAACCCTGAATTTTACTGTTTACATTATTAGGAAAGCAGGGATATTTCTGAATTTCAGAGCCGTGTACAATATATGACTTTTGAGTTTACATGTAAAGTTATTTTGCAGTACAAATGAAGTAATGTTTGTCATCTTCTAAGAGGTAATGTGCTGTAGTGTACTAAAGTGAATGTCTCGCTCACCTCCATGATAGACTCTTTTACAATAAAATGCGAAAGGATATTTCAGAGGGATTTTTCCCAAGGTTGTCTTTCAGCATAAAATGACCTGTCCTACCATTTCTTAAATTTTGATTGTATAGTGCATTGCCTGAAACTGTGCTGATCATGTTTAACTTGTTTAAAATTTTTAAACAACATTGTATTCCTTCTCCTCTTGTATTTTTCCCTGAAAGACTCCATGCTTGAAAGAGACAAATTCACATATGCTTATAAGTTTATCTACTTATACACTGTGCTAAAGCTGTGCCTTTAAAATTTCTTTATTGAAATAGTTAGATTTTGTAGGCAACAAGAGAAGTCAAACCTCCCTCTCGTCGTTTCTAACTGGGATCAGGAGTGCCAGCATGCCTTCTCCATAACTAATGTCAGTGCTGCTCAGCCTGCAACTGTGCATAACCTGCGTTGTGGTTCACTTCAGAGGAGCCCCTGCAACAGCAACCCCTTAATTACACTCTCTTCAGTGGCCAAAGGCAATACTATTCCTGTTGCTGTGTACTAATTTTTTTTCCTTTCCCCAACCCTTCCCACAGGATTTTTTGTTCTGTTTGACTTAGTGATGTCTGCAGCACTGTAATGTATGTGTATACTTTTGTATTGTATGTATTTAAATAAGTTGGTACTGTGGCTTGATTTTTTTTTTTTTTTGTCCTCTCCCTAAACACCCCAGTTGTCCACGTTCTCACCCAAGTTTCGTTTTCTGAAGCTTCTGAAGGTATGAGGCCACAGGGAGACCCTGGAGTAAAAATAAGGTACTTGGAGTACGTATTTAATTACGGCCGACGAGTGTACATTTTTTGACCATTCTAGACATTTACAGCAAAGCATTCTTTTTGTCTGTGTAGCGTTTTTGTCACTCACTCTTGTTGATAAACTGTTTATTTGGATAGGGCAAGGAAGACTCATTACTGTGTATGTTAGTGCTTAGATTACACTCCGAACCATGAGCAAGGCTTTATAAAATAAAGCACTTTGATGACTGACTAGGTAAATCCTTTGTTCTTGTGTTTCACCTATGGTTTTGATTGCTCACAGATGAATTTTGGATGTTAAATGCCTGTATCGCAAAGGAAAAAAAGACAAAATTTAAACTTGAAGTTTTTCACTAGATTTTACATGCTTCTTCCGTGCTTACTTTAAGGGGCTTGAAGCTTTTACTCTCTGGGGTTTTGGGCTGAGACTGGCTCTGAGAGCAAATGCTGAGGTTTGTAATTGAAAAATCTGTGGACTAAATCCTAGTATTAATAACAAAACAGGAAGACCATCCATAATAATTAATTGATAGAAGGATTGGCAGAACTTTGCTAGCTGTGATCTTATGCTAAACCAATTATTTTTAAAGTATTTGGGAATAAATCCAAACTTTCATGGGAAGGAGGGAGGGATTTCTCTTCTAGAATTTCAAGACTTTGATTGTTGGGGCGTTCAGTGCATGGTACAGCTGTGCTGCACATCGTGGGCAAATGGCAGAAAAGTGTCTTTTTGTCTTTATTCTGACTTGATTTTTAATTCTTTTAATACATTTGTCACTTTATGGTTTTTTCAGTTTATTGCACAGATGTAGCTAAACAATATTTTCATCAGTATTACCTGTAAAATACACGGCTGAATTCATGATAAAGTAGATACACCCCAAAGACAAGGTGGCTGAGGAACTATTCTATTAAAAGGAATTCTATTAAAAGTAGGTGAAATGATAGAGTGGAGAGATTCAGCTTCTTAATTACTCACTTAATGATGTCTCTGGTGATCCAAGGTTGCACTTTATACAGCTGCTCCAGCTGCTGAGAGTTTAGTGTTAACATGGTGCTGAAGGAATGCTGCTCACGTTGCATGGACCATTAGCCATGGTGGGCAGCAAGCAGCTGCAGGACCTGTCTTTAGCACAAGTGTGGATATGGCAGTGTGTAAGAAAAGGTTGTCTTTCCTGAAGGCAGTGATGATATTCCACACAGGAGATCCAGCTGCCTTGTTAATGCAAGGACTGCAACAAAAGAAATAATTAAATTAAAAAAACCTTGGAAACAATAATTTTCTATGTCAACTGTATAACCTAAATGTATAATCTGAATTTCCAGCTCCCTCCCTTGTGCACACTTTTGCAAAGTAATACTAGTTATCAAGTCCCTGCATCAAGTTGGACCATCGCATTCTGATGGTCTCAAAGCCTACCTTTATCCAGTGTCTGCTCCCTATATGTAGTGTCCATTTAGTTTCTCTCAAACTCATATACTTAATGGGGCCAAAAATACAAAACTAGGGAGCAGTTAACTTCAAGGAGAAATCTGTTTCATTTCTGTCTGTCCTGATTTCTCTATGGCAGGAATTGTTTCTGGCAATCAGCATATCCCTTACAATGCTAAGTGACAAAGGCCTTGTGTGTGAGATGAAATCATTAACAATTGCTTTATTAAAACTGTTAAATAACAGGTCTGGAGAGGACCTGAAGGGGTAGTTATAGTCTGTCCCAGAGCAGTTCAACTGTAAATAAACATTGGTGAAAATTGGATTAATCTTTTCCGGGGAGAGTAGTTCCATGGCTTCCCTGTGCTGTCCCTTCCCATGCCTCACTAGCTCTATATTTACAAAGATTTTTTTCTTTCTAAAATCTTACCTGGCTACATTACTACACTTTAAGCTCATTAATATTTGTTCTATCTGCAGTAGACCCTAAGAACAGTTTATTCTCTTCCTCTTCCAGTTTCTCTTAATGTGATCCTGCCTCTATGTACTGAACAATGTAAACATTAGCTTTTGCACATATAAAATTGATTATTCCTTCTCTTATTTAACAAAATTATCAAAATGGGTTGAGCAAGGCAGAATGGCCTATTCCATTTTCTGTAATGCCTAATTTAAAAAAAGAAGTTAAAATGGTGCTTCTTGAATTTCTGTTCTGAGAATTTCCTATCTACTCATTTACCATCTAATAAAAAAAATTGTCATAATTGCTGTCTGCACAAAACGCAGTCTCAAAACGGGCACAGCTAATCCTTGGCTGTAGTTGTTGCTATTACTGCAATAAAATACTGCTTTTCTCTTTTCCCAAAGTAAACAATATCTTGATCTTAGCTTTTCCCATCATATTCCCTTTTCACAGCTTCCTGTCTCATCTCTGTTAGTGATAATCAAATTAAATCATTATTTGGCCATAAGTATTAAGATACAAAAAATACTTCTTGCAAGGTGTCATAAAGTCATTCTTACCCAGACACATAGCATGAATATTTGTAGGCATTTTAGTTATTGCCCAATATGCTTTGAGCTTATAAAAAGCTTCTACTTTGTTCCAGCTCAATCTGATTCATTCATAGTGACTCATTTTATTTAGCAATGTGTGCCCCATTGGAATAAATGGCATTTGTGTAAGAACCTGTGTTTTGAAGAGGTTTAGCACTTCCACAAAAGCCTGGAAGGTAATTTAACTCATTGCATTTCTGGTATTTCACCTTGCCCAAGGCCAAAGCACTCTACTTTCTTTTCATTTTATGTATTTTTAAGTGGATGCATAGAGCTATTTTGTTACAAGAATATCTCATTCACTCTGATGTCTAGAGTGCATGTGTTGTACCAAGGCAGAGAGAAGGGCTAGCTCCAGGTGCTGGACTGACAACAATTCTAGTTTTTCTTCCACCGCCTGAGGATAACAGGGTCATGTTTGATTCTGGTTACCAGAAAGTCCTGTGTTCCCAAGATGAGCCTGTTTATCCCAGCACCTTGGACTGGAGTGATGCATAAGAATCTTTTCTGCCAAGTAGATCTGATTAATTAGTGCCGGCTTTAACCAGGCACATAGTGCTAAATTGAACTTCACACTCTGGGTCAGGGCCCTATCTTCTTTCACACTGTTAAACTGTGTAACAAAACAAAATGTTTTCTGCCTTGAAAGTCTTTACTCTTTCTTAGTTCAGAAGTAAGTCTTAGATAGAAATTTATTTGTACATCAGCCTCACTAATGACTTTGTATTTAAGGTGTTAAAATACCAAATTGTACTGTGCAATGATGATCATCTCTTCATAGGGTGGAATGGAAAAAATCTGCTTTTAGTTAAGCATTGATATGCATGCTGGCCTGCTCAGTACTGCTCTGCTACTTTACTCAGCAGAGATCTGTGTGGAAGGAAGGAATTACAGTGTTTGATCTGATTACACTGTGAAGTGCTCTGAAACAGAAGTTTGCAAGTCATGTTTCACATGCCACAAGCGGCAGCATCTCTGTGCTGGGCTGCTCTTTCACCCCAGGATGCAGGAGAGCAGAATGGCACTTAGTCAGTTCAAAGAGAGAAAGCAGAGTGCATTTGTGGCCTTGAAATTGGGCCCAGCAGTACAATGGTGCTTTTGGAGGTCCTGGTCTGGTGGGAGAAAAACATGCTTTCTGTACAACACAATGACTGGGCACAGCCAGCACAGCTTCATGAGAGGAAAAGTCCTGCTTATCAAACCTGATTTGCTTTTATGACAAGGGAACCCAACTGGTTGATCAAGGGGAGCCAGCTGATGTAATGAGATTTTTGGATTTCAGTAAAGCTTTCAATGCTGTCTCTCACAGTGTCCTTCTGGACAAGATGTCCAGCTCACAACTGGAAAAATACATCATGTGATGGGTGAGCTGCTGGCTCAGGGGTCGGGCACAAAGGGTTACAGTGAAGGGGGTGACATCAGACTGGGGACCTGACACCAGTGGGGTTCCACAGATTGCAGTAACGAGGGTTTAGGGTAAGAGGAGAGCACAAACCAGAAAACCTTTTCTAAAGCAGCAAGGAAGAGGCAACACTGAGGCCAGTAAAGAAATAAAGCTGAGAATGAGAAGAGAAATACGAAGAAGCGACACAGAACACACTCCCTGGGTTTGGTGTTATCTGCACCTGCTCTTGGGTCAGGGAGGACAGTCCCATATGGGAGCAGAGAAAAATCGCAGACCGTAAAGATTATGATGCAAAAGGAAAGGCATAAATTATTACATTGACAACACCATAAAAGCATTTTACAATAATTACCTTCTCACCCAAAATAATGGGAGCAGTGCTGTGGTGTAAAATTGGAAGTTGAGCAGTAGAGCAAATCAGAGAGAACTGTTCAGCCCAGAGAGCAGATGATAGCAACACTAAAAAAAAAAAGAAAAAAAAAAAACCACAGCATATTTAAAAGCAATGCAGTAAAAGGTTCAAGGAGACCCCTGTAAAACATGGGCTTGGGTCATATGATAGTATGCTAATACAGAAAAGACTGAGCAGAAAGGTGCTACATGAAATATTTCCATCATCAAAATAAGCTGTGACCCAAACCAGTCTGCGGAAACACTTTGTTTGGATGGGATATTCTTTGGACAGAAACATTTCCTCGTGCTCTGTGTAGCCTGTATCTCCCACTGTTTTGACTCAGCCTCTTCATCAGACAGTCCCCACAAGCACTTTGTGGCTTCATTCTGAGTACTGAGCTTTCTGGCCTGACACAATTGTTTTCATGGGCACATTTGGGCAAGGGAGAGCTGATAGAGGAACAGGCTCTTCAGATGAGAAGATGGGTGTGAAAAGACTCTCCTTCTCTTAAAGTCCACTATGCAGCAGCTCTTTCTTCTCAAGTTTTGGGGGTTAACTTTGAACCCTCTGTTCAGCCTTTAAGTTATCAAACAGGGCTCTAACTTTCCTTCTTGGGGAAGGTGCATCATGTGTCTCATCAATTCATTAGATGATGCTACAGAGGAAGGGCAGATCACAGCTCATAGCCTGGAAGTCACCTAGTCTGATACATGCATAGCAGTTGAGGGCTCATGATTGAAATGTGTGGTTATTCTGAAGAATTAGAATACAGATGTTTTAAATTCAAAATACTTTCCCAAAATGAGGTTCTTAAAAACAACCAGAGAAGAGCTGCTGTCATATATTTTCTTGTGCTGTTGAACAGGGTTCATTATCCAGACCCTCTCCAAAGGCACAGTGCCCTACATGACTACTGAGCAACTGTACATTTACTACAAAGATTATTGCTGAAACAGCATGTGTTGGATTCTTGACAAACAGGGCTTCACAGAAGAAGATAAAGAATTTATAGAGCTGTTGCTACTAGTCCAATTCCATTACATACTAAAACTAAAAAATAAGCTTTTTCAAACAGGTGAGAAACAAGGCAGGTTGCACCCTAGTAAGGACAAGTATACATCCCTAATTTAGAGCATTGGGAAACATTACACAGTTACCCGTGGCCAACCACTGATACACAGAAGGTGAAGATGATCTTCAAACAGCCAAGCTTTATGCTGTTAAATGCTTTATAGATCAAAATTATCAGCTTTATAAATCAAAATTAGCCCATGCTTTATAGGCAGACAGTGTGAACAATGCAGCTGGGACACAGTAGGATCAGCGTAACCAAAGTCAGAGAGTAAATGAGTTGCACAGGCTGTGAGTGGAACAGAAACCCTGGTGTGACCCTGCTCAGAGAGAACTGTGCTTGCTGGACCTCGTGGGCACCAGGGCAGGCGTAGCTTTTGCAAGGCAGCCACGGACCACGTAAATACAGAGGTTGTGTGTATGACAAAGGAGTGGTTGGAAAGAAACCCCATGTACTCAAACTTGTAATGTTTCCAAATCTACATTCTGTCATTACATAGGGCAACTAAAGAAGAGAGTTTGCGTAAGAGAGTTATGGGCCTTGCCAGCTCCTAGAAACATAATTTCATGGCCATTCATAACCACAGGGCTACATTTCACAGTTTCTCCTGAAGGTAAAAGGTGGAAAAGTTCAGATAGTTCAAAGAAACCAGGCAAGGATCACATACAAACATGTTTCTGGACCTTTTCAGGATTTTTGACCAATGTTTGGGTTTAGGTCTTTCATATAAGACAGATATTGCCATGAAGTCTCAGCTAGGAAATTAGTTTTAGATGTTAACAGCCAAGCTGCTTCTAATTCTAATTGTTGCTTTTTGCTAAACAAAGTCATTTTAAACAGACCTCCTACGTAGCTTAATGTGGTTTTAAAGCAAGCTGCTCACAATAACTGCTTTAGCCACTTCTTTTTTATTCCACAAATCAAAATGTTACCTTCCAGACTAATTCACAGCCTGGAATGTACTGCTCTGGTGTTTAATCAGAGTAATAAAAAATGGTCTCATCAACTTCCTTTGCACTGCCTCCTGTGCAGTCACAGTCAGGTCTGGCTTTAGCTGTGACTTTCCTATAGCAAAGATTTACTGTGGTGAAAAGCAAGTTGTATTTCTGAAGTTCACTCTGTCAAGCACATGTTATTCCTTCAAACCATTATTCACTTTGGAACACATTCAACACATCAAAAGAAATCCAGAGGCATTTGAAATATTTTCTAACTTACAAATAACTTGAGTTGGAAATTATAACTTGATCCAAAGCCCAGGAAAGTCTCCATCTAAGTTCAATAGTTATTGAACCAGGTTCTTCAAGCAGAACCTTTTAATCATCCGTGACTCACACAAATTAGTCCCTGTGAAACTGAAAGGTGTTGCTGTTTTAACAGTGCCAGCATAAACTCGTATTTCCAGTCTTTCTTACCATGGATCTAGATACATCTTGGTAAAAGTACTCATGTTGTTAGCCCGTATCCCAGTATTTCCTTAGGATGCTTATTGAAGTTATTCTGCTTTGTACCAGCATTAGGTGTATGACTGTTCTTGTACTAAAAGCTTTACAGCCTAACTGCAGCTTTAAAAGGAGAGTCAAACTTCTCACCAGAAGCTTTACTGAGTATAACTATAGTAAGTATAATTAGTTAGCAAGACAGATGTTTGAGCAGACCTTCTCCTGAACAGAATCTTCAGTGCTGCTAGCTTAATGCTGCTGTAGTACTTAACAGCCAGCTCAAACATCCTTTCAACTGTCAAATAAATTCCCACAGACCAGATGAGAGCAGAACAAATCCAGCTCCAGCACACACACAGAGTATGTGCTAGTTTTCCTACAGTGTAATTAGTACCATGCAGCTTCTCTAGGCAACAGGAGAACTCTATCCTAACCAAGGGAAGGGGAAGCAAGCTCACACCCAGTTAGACCTTCTCAATTCCAAAAAATGCTTAAATACATAACTTAAAACACAAGCATGAACATTTCAGCTCTTAAGTTGACTGAAATGGCGTAGTAAGATGATGCTCTTCAGCTTTAGTTGCTACAAAACCTTCCATGAGGAACAAGATATGACAGAAGCTTGGTTTACAGCCAGACACAAAAGCTTTAATGAAATAAAAGTATGGAAGCAATGTTTCTTTCACAAATATATAATAGGAACCAATTTTTCTCAAAACCTTTTCAATACTACTCATTTTTGATTGAGAAAGAAATACCACAAAATCAACTCAAAATCATTTTATTGGAAAAAAAACATTGGAGAGCAATTTTAGTCCTAGCAATGTACGTGTCAGTTTGCACCACTGAAGAACCTATTCCTTTGATAAGGTCTTATCTGTAATGTAGACCTATGTCCTCCTCCAAGTTCCAATACTGCAAGATACAGAAGAACCTGCCCGGATGTTTTGCTGACTTTCCTGCTGTCTTGCTCTGTTAAAGATGGAAAGAGTACCAGCAGACTAATAATTACAGTTCCATTTATGAAAATAAGTTGGAACAAGAGTCTCAACAATTGTAAGCATCAAACTGTTTCACTCACCAAGTTTCATCATGCAAATGAACAAAGTATGTGGGAGGTGAGCAGAAGAGAAATGAAGGGTGACAGCTGTTAATGTACTTGGATGTCACACATCAATGGATGTTGTTAAAGAGCAGAATGGTGTCAATTCCCATTTTTGCAGCTATGGCACACCCCTTTATTCATGCAACACATGATACACAATTATCCTGCAGAGGTCACAGAAGTCAGCTATCCCTTTCATCTCGTTCACATTAATTAGAAAAATATGCCAAGGTTCATTGAGATTGATTTTTTTTTTTTACTTTTTGTGGCAGTTACAGGACTGGTCCTTGACTCCCAGAAGTTCACAGCCTACTATCAAGTCCTCAGGCTGAGGGTGGGGGGCTGCAACCAGGAGGAAATATGCAACTGTTCTGGTAACAAAGTGAAAAAATAGATACCTTTGGTGTATGTGCCAAGGAAAGGTTATTAAAGATGCCCTGGAAGTCACTCTAGAGAGAAACAATAAGGGCAAAGAAAAAGGATGTTCATGGCCTGACTTGATTTTAAGGCAGCAATTTCACCACCCACAATCAGCTGTTTGTAGGGCAGAAGCACCAATTGTGCTGGTTCTGGGACAGCTACCAGCTATTGTGCCCGAAAAATCCTTCTGCAGCAACAGCATTAGCTGTGAGTGCATATTTCCCAACGTGGTGACATTCCTTCTGCCCTCTGGCTTTTGTCTGGGCTTTAACCTCGTGACCAGTGCAAATCTATCTGCACCAATGCAGCACACAGCAGCAGCTGGCAGCCCTTGTGCAGCAGGAAAACTGTGACATATTTGCCATGACAGAAGCGTGGTGGGATGGCTCACACAACTGAAGAGCTGCAATGGATGGGTATAAACTCTTCAGAATGGATATGCTGGGAAGGAGATAAGGTGGGGAAGCCCTGTATATTGGAGGCAGTTTTGATTGTNGTTACAACCCACGACAGAAGCTGAGGGTGACCCAGGTTCTTGCAAATAGATCCCTTGGGGCAGGTTAGAGTGAAACAACACGGAAGGCTTGGTGCTGGTGAACATACCCTTTGTAGGGTTTGTTGTAGAACAATTTGATTGCAAAGGAAAGCAGGTATGTGCTGTGTTGGTTATTATTTTCTGTAGTAAAAGAACAACATAAAAGCATTGCAATATGAAAGTGCANGGTATAAACTCTTCAGAATGGATATGCTGGGAAGGAGATAAGGTGGGGAAGCCCTGTATATTGGAGGCAGTTTTGATTGTCTGGAGCTCAGTGATGGTACCAGTGGGATTGAGTTTTTATGGTTAAGAGCCTGGCAGATCCCATGATGGGAGTCTGTTACAGACCTCCCAGCCAGTCCCTCCCATCTGCCAGGAGAGGAAGATGAAAAATTCTATAAGCAACTGGGAGAAGTNTCACCCAAAGACATGCACAAGGGAAAGGAATGAGAGGACAAGAGCATGAAGCACAAAGAAAAGAAAGAAAGAGAGAAGGGACCAGAGTGAAGATGCCACCACCCACTGGCCCTGCAGGAAGATTTGTCTGCTTGTAATCTTGGTCACAGACATGATCCATCAGAGCAGGGGAGGAAGTCCCAAAGAAGTGGTGGGTGAAAATCTGTGGAACACACCATCCGTTGTGTTTGTATCCACTCAGACTCAGGTGGGAACGCCCAGGTACCTNCTGCAATTGCTAGTCATGGTTCTCATGGGGTACTTCTACTTAAATTGTGGGAGTTGATCTCTATTCCCAAGTAACAAGTGATAGGACAAGAGGAAATGNATCAGAGCAGGGGAGGAAGTCCCAAAGAAGTGGTGGGTGAAAATCTGTGGAACACACCATCCGTTGTGTTTGTATCCACTCAGACTCAGGTGGGAACGCCCAGGTACCTCCCCTGGGGCAGGGAGACTGATGCAGTAGTGTTGATCATGGGACATTTCGGAGTCCTTGACACCTTCTAAGACAGCACAGCTGCCCTTCACATCAGCATAGCTGAGTCGATTGTGGCCCATCAGCAGAGATGAACACCCTCAGGCCACAGTGAGTGTCAGTCCTTCCCCGGGGGGAGGAAGGGACAGCCCCACAACCCAGTGGTTTGTGCAAGGGAGGACAATTTAGCAGGAGGAGAGGCACAATCCCCTCCACAGGATCCATCTCCTAACTCACTCATAGCCCCTCATTCTTTCACCCTCTGTCTTATCAGATCAGAGGTCTGACCATTACACACCCAAAAGTTCACCTCCATCTCAACACCCTTACCCACTCCACAAATGGGGGAATGTTTTGAGCCATTAGTTCAGTCTGTCACAACTCCCCATCCCCGGAGGTATTTAAATGACATGTACATGTGGCACTTAGAGACATGGTTTAGTGGTGGACTTAGAGGTGCCGGATTAATGGTTGGAGTCATTGACCTAAAAAGTCTTTTCCAACCTAAGCAATTTTATGATTCAATGATCTTCTTCATTTTTTTGTTAGGAGTCCATGCTCAAATGCCCTCCTGTCCTGTGCTGGGCAGCTTTCCCTAGCTCCTTCTCCAAGATGCTTTTTGTGCAATATGTGTATTTCTACATATACAGCAACATTCTGGATATACATAAGCAGTTGGAGGACTGCATGGGATCCAAGTATTTCTTTGGCATGTAAGTTGTAGTGTAATGGTCAAAACCATAAATATACATGTGCAGAAAAGTGAACAACTTTGGATCTATAAAGTTAACAATTTCTTTTCAAGCTTCCTTTTTGTATTGCTAAGCTTGACTATAAAAGAGAGTCCTTGAATGAAAACATGCTGCATTAGATCCTCCTGTACTATTTTAGGTTATCACCTCATCAAGAGAGAAATCCTCTTAAAATTAAAAATAGCCTCCAGGTTCAGGACTAGACAGCAAAATTATTCCAAATGAGATTAAAAAAGGACAAAATCCGTTCTTCAGCAGATTAATTGAAAGAGGCAAAGCACACTTTGCTTTCTTTGATGCATACCTATACTTGTTTCCCCAAAACACTTTGTCTCAAGGAGCTCCACGTCCTCCACTCCATCACTGCCTCATATGCAGGGAAGACAATTCAAAGCCATAACAAAAAAACCCACTTTTTGAATTTTTTTCTGGCCTTACCCAGCCCTCCTGAAGGAACAACAAACCTAAGACAAGGCTGAAGTCTCCCTAATTGTCAGAAGGCACTGACCTGCTCTGCAGCACTCTGCACTGGAGTGCCTTAGCCCAGGTTTTCCCAAACAAGGCCCCTTTTCCAGCTACTTGTCATTTGGAAACGAAATGCATTTCCTGAAGTTTTTGTCCAGATCAGCTGTGGTAGGGCTGGGGGTGATGGCTTTAATCTAAAGAGGGGACATTTTGATTAGGAATAAAAAATAAGATATTTACAATGAGGGAGGTGAACATGTTATCCAGAGAAGCTGAGGGTGCCCCATCCCTGGAAATGTTGAAAGCCAGGCCAGGGGGGACTCTGAACAGCCTGGTCCAGTGAAAGGTGACCCTGCCTATGATAGCAGGGTTGGACTGGATGGTCTTCAAAGGTCCCTCCCAAGCCAACCCCACCTGTGATTCTGACTGCACATTCACACAGCCCAGGTCTGACACTGCCTGGGAGCTCCAGATCTGCCATTACCAGACTGCACAACTGATTCACACGTTCTCAGCCAGCCCAGAATGCTTCCCGAGTGCTAAATTTATTGCACATGTACAGTGAATCCAACACTTCCCAGAAGCTTCAGGCTCATTGCACAGGCTGAGCACAGTGGAATTGCAGTTTCTGTCTGGAGCCGCCACGCTCAGGGCGTGGTGTGGCACGGCCGCCTTCGCTCCGCAGTTAAAATGAGCACGGCTGTTCCAGTGCCCAGCCACCCTCCAGTGGAAGAACCTTGGTCTAACATCCAGCCCAAACCTCCCCTGACACACCTTCATGTCATTAATCCTTGAGTTAAAGTCCACTGACCTGCATCATGCTTCTGTTGGTATTCTAGCTGCCTTTCCAGGGGAAAGATTCTTGCTGGCTGGCATAAAACCATCAACATTATGGGCAGTTGTTTAATTATAGGTGTTTCTTTTTTATCAAGAATTAGATCTTACCATTATAAAAAATTATCTAATTATCTTCTATATTAATACAAATTTCATGTTAATATAATGTATATTATTGTAACTAGTGGCAATGGGACATCAGCAAACAATTGACGTTTTGCTGACATTTGTTATTATCCATGCAAGAAGTTCACCATACAAGATTAACCTTCTTCAATTACTAAAACTACCTCTCAGCTTTCCACTTCTGCAGTTACACAAAACCCTTTTTGAAGGTGTACTCTTGAGAGTGTCATGATAAATGGAGCAGGTTAGTGAGGCAGCTTACGATTTCAGTCTAAAAGAAGTACAATTAAAGTGAGAAGTTTCTTTGGAAAATTAAAAAACTTTCAATCATTAGGCTACAGAGTCTTAGCAATTACTAAATCCATCTAGGTATTCAATACTGCATTTCTAAATCTTCAGTGTAGTGGTTTATGAAACATGCTCTTCCCCCTCTGTGTATATAAAACAGTTTATTTCAGGTAGTATATGGACTGATGATATCTCAATTATTTTCAAAAAGGTATGTTTCAACATATCACTTGCAATAGTAAGTAGATTTTGAAGCTGTCTGGCAATTACTTTTCTCAAAGCCTTGGTTTTGGGAAAATTGATCAAAACTGGTTTAAAAGCTAAACTATGAGCCAAGATTGCACTACTTGTCCTGTAAGGAAATAATTTGCAATCTACATAAGCTTAAAAATGCCTTTCAGACTATCATGGTGTTTCATTTTTTTTTCCTCAGAATTTCTATTATTGGGGGAAAATCGAATACAGAGACAAAAATGTTTTCATTGTCTCCCACAAGTCTTTTATTAGACTCAAGAGACAAAGAAAATATGTAACACCTGGAAGTCTGATGGTAAGAGGAAACAGGAATTATTTTTATCTATTTCCCCTCCACACCTCCACTACATTTCTTCAGCCCCTCATTAAGTCATATGTCATCTTGGGAAGATACTCTTTTTTTCTCCAAACTCCCCCTGACAATGCATTAATTCTCCAGCTCATTTCTGCAGCACAGTGTTTTTCATTCACGTTTAACCTTTTTAGAGAAGGATTTCACCTTTTTGCCCAAAGTAATATGTTCACACACACACACCCCTTTGGTTTTTAATTTATCATTAAAATGGTATTCTGTGCTTCAAACAGGTTAATCTCAAGTGTGCACCACAGACATTACCTCATCTGTGCAGCATATGCAGCTCAGTACATGCAGTCTCCTTTATGTGACAATCTCTTCAAGATTGCAAATTATCATTTCCCTATCAGAAACATGAAAGCATTTTTCACAGTATGAGGAGAATGATGGCACATAAAGGCACTGTCAAAACTTGCATTTTCTTTAAAAGACAATGAATGTGGGGTAAAAACAACTTACATGTTCACATAGAGTCAACAATGGTGTTATTTGGTTTTATAAAGGAATTAAGTGGGTTTTTTATGTATGCAGTTTATTTTTAACTCTGTAAAATGTTAAAGGTGCAAACTTTTGTGTCCTAGCTGTAGAGACTTCATTATACCAGAAAGGATAACAATTAAAAAAATTAGGCACCCTATGCACACAGCAGTTGTGCAGTTGTGCAAACTTAGCTGCTTTGTGCAATACTAGAACAGTCAAACCGGCATTGAAGAAATATTTTTAGTGCTTTTTGTGCATTTTGGCACAGATTATTTATGACCCAGCATAGCCAGAAAATGATTTCCATAAGCAGCTTGCTTTTCTTCTTTCTTTTCATCATTTTTCCTCTAAATGCTGAAGCTCACCATAATCCATATGTACACTCCTTTACAAGTTCTGCAAGTGATATTTTCATTACTGTATGAATCTGTGGCTGGCTAAATTGCATGTATTTAGCTTTGATAATTGTAAGCATTTATGCTTCAATCCTATTCATGTTGATAATATTCTACTGGATTTCCAAAAAGAACAGAGCAAGTCCCTCAAAAACAAGTGTTGTTTAGCCTGCCTAGAGCTGAATCTGTTGTACCCTCCTACATGTTATATTCTTTAAAGGAAGCTACAGAAAGGGTACATTTTCTTTTCTATCTCTGAGAAATAAAAACCCTGATACACTTGCAACACTCATACATGATTTAGTTATCTAGAAAGCAGACACACACTAAATAAAAATATCTCCAAACCCACATACATAATACTACCAAGCCTTCTGATCTAACCAAAGAGTTTGCATTTAGAGTCCACATCTCCACTAACACCACAGTTGCATCTGGGCCATTATGTTTAACAGCCCTCAGTGGACCCACCCCTCCCTGAACCCTTTAATGCCTTTGGCCTCCACAAGTGTTGGATGTATTCATATGCTTTTCTCTCACTGCAACCCTAGGAGCCTGAGTTAGCTGCACTGGCAGAAACATCCAGGAGGCTTGAATATTGTGCTCAGAGGATTAAATGGTCAATACCCCAGAGCAAAATATTCCTCCAACAAAAAAATAAAATGGAAGGAAGAATTACCTCAAAAAAAAAGAAATTTCTCTCTTTGGAATTTACTTTGGGATAAGTTTAAATATAAATTGGAAAAAAGTCTGCAGAAAAAAGCCCCTGCATCTCCTCGTCTCACTATTCTACTTTTTCCTTCACACTGTTCCCAACAAACTCCAAAGACAACAAAGAACTGACCCTAAGGTTGATCTCCATCAAATGTCTTCTATGCTGCTTTTAAGTTTGACTAGATTTAGAGAGCATATAATATACAGCACCAAAGCTCAAGGAAAGAAAGAATTTTCTGCATTAAACACAGATAACAGCTATATTAGTTATTAGGAGACATAAACTGTATCCCTGATAGTAAAAGATAAATTGCTCAGCATTTTCCGGCATTGACAAAGTCAGTGGAAGGGTACAAAATATAAAAATGTTTGTTTAAATAATAAAATTAGCTGGGACTAGAGACTGACTATCTATAAGCCTTTGAATTCATTAAATCTCACATTTCACTGAGGACAAAGAGAGGTTGAGGGAGAGCAAGTACCAGGCTGTGGGGATGTTAAGAAAACACCTCTCCCAACAGATACCAGGGAATTATGATAACATTGCACCACTGCATTTCCAACATAAAACTGCTCCTGAACTCTCTATTTCTCAGCCTGAGAGAAGATGAATAACACAAGAATTTTCTGTCAAGCCTGTTCAGAAGCACAGATACCATCTGCACAAACTCAGCAAACAGACACAAGCACAACAGAAACATGCAAGTAATTGTAACCAAGACACAAATTCTGCACAGTATAAAATATTTATCATCGCCACAGGTGGTGTAACAGTTTGTTGTGCAGATGCTCACAAGCCTGTCTATTAAACCTATGACAGGAGCAGGTTTGCAGCTTTACTGGACTCAGAGCAGTGACTGAAACACAAAACCCTTCAGTAGAGTCCCCAGAATCCCTTCTCTTTGGCTGATTGTCCTTTGCTAAACTTTTCATAAAACAGACAACTGTTTGTGGATACCAGTGTAACCAGAAGGTTGATAAGATCTGAAAGGGATCTAAAACTTGTGGCTGTGAATATTGCAACATTGGCAATATTGCCTTCAAAGTAATTTCTCTGTCTGTCCTTTCTCCAGAGCCTCAAACTCGCACGGTGCATAGTCCCATACCCAGAACTAAGTCAGGTATGCTGGGGAATACTTTGGAGCACCTACTTAAAAGCAGAAAGGCCAGATCTGATTGCAAAGACCCCAGAGTACTAAATCAACCAACAACCAGAGCTCCAGCCCAGGCTCAACTCTCCAGATGCTCTTCCTCTTTTCATTTCCTCTCTGAATTGCTCTGTAACATCTGTGTTTCCTTTTAAATACCATGCTACAATCCAAACCATTTGTAAAATATGTCAGTTTATACCAGAGTAGAGTGCTACTAGATAAATATGTTATGTGGGAGTATACACAGAAAACATGGCAGAGCAAATGTCCAGAATGAAGCATCACCTGTCCATGGTCCCTCCAGGCAGGGTGTCCCAGCTCTCATACACATGCTCATCTCTGGTCATTGTCTGCCTCCATTGTTGCAGTTTCTTATTTTCCCACCTTCAGCAGTAAGGCAGCCCAGAGAGCAGCCCACGTGCTGAGGAAACTGCATTTCTGAAAGCCATTCAATTGGGCTGTGTTTTCAAATCAAGTCTCCTCACCTTCAAATTCACTCTCAGAGCAAATGAGTTTTCCATTGCATCCTTACATTGTGCTGAGCCCTTGGAAGGCAGAACTGACCAGAAAGACAACGACCAGGGGCGGTCTCGACCACGTAACAGTTTTAAAACCCAGGCAGAGACACAGAAAAGTCGTGGAGGAACGGCACAAAAGCCTGCTGTTCCTGCCTATAGCAATATCTGCTCCTACTCCCACCTCATTAATTGCTAGTTTTCCTGATTATAGAAACAGCTTTTTCTGCTGCTGAAATGTATGGCGCTGTGCCATTTGCATATGCAAACTGACAAACGAACAATGAACCAGTTGCACAGTTCCTTAGAGAGCAACAATGTAGAGGATTTACGACATGTATAAGGCAACAGGCAGGGAGGGAGCAGGGGAGACGGACACACAAAACGGCTCCTGATGTTCTTTAGATTGTTTTTCTGATAAATAATCGTTCAGGCAGCCTATTGAAATGAAATATTTAACACTTTAGTGGATTTCTGACACTGGGTTTGGGAAAATAATAGAACTAAAGATCGATGCAACTTTGATTTGCCTCTGTTTATCAGATTTTAATATATGGTCTTTGATTACATGATTGCACACTGTTCAGCCACAAGGTCTTTATGTTATTCCACGCAGAGAAGACAGTGTTAATTTAACATACAGAAGCCCAGCATTCTGTTGTCTTCCTGTTATTCAAGGTATGATCCAAGACTTTATTTGTACATGCTATTGAAACTCTACTATCCTAAAGGAATGACTCATTTCCTTATGGACATTAATCTCTGCATCAAACGTATCACTTCTCTAATTCTGTATTATTTTTCTCCTACATTAGATGTGAGGCACCATTATTACTCCCATTTTATGGACCAGGAACTGGAGACAGATTAGGGGACAAAAAAAAATATTAATTTTGTGATGCCTGTAACCTATTTTCCAAGCATGGGACATTATATAGGACTTCATGGATTCAAAGCACAGCTCTCATCAAGCCAACTCCACTTCTGAGTGTCTTGCATTCCCACAGGTCATATTTCACAAACATGAAAACAGTTATTGCCTAGTAAAGATTTGGCCTAAATAATAATCTGACCAGGAAAGTGTAGAGCCCTGCAGCAGTGGCAAGGATAGGCTGCAGTTCTCCAGACCATCATTTGGCTGCCTTAATCATTAAACAATGGTTATACCACCTCTGTGGCAAATGAAGAAATTTTACTGAAGGCAAACCCCCAAAAAAGCAGCAATCCTATTTGATGGATGGATGATGAACCACACAGCTCACCACTGGGGCTGACACCCTCAGGGTCACCACAAACACAGCTACCACTTGAGGTAAGAAAGCAGCTGGCAGCAGGAATAGGTTGTTACATCTGCATGGACCAGCACTAGAAGGGAACACAAGGCACAACTCACCAGAAAACTTCTCAGCTATTCCATGATTGCAAAAGAAGGGCAAGATTTAGAAACCATAGATCCCATCCCTGCTGTAATAATCCTTTAATAATCAACACAGACTTCCAGTCTTTCTCCTTGGGATTGACCTCTTTCTGCCCCATCCTCCACTCTGCACTTCAGGCCCCCCCACAGCCTTTGTACCTACACCAACCTTCTTACCTCAAACTCTGCCTGGACAGCCCCAGATCCCTTAAAAGTCCAGAAAATGCCAAATTGTGCCTCCTTATTTTAAAACACGGAAAAATGCCTCAGAAGGTATGGACCATTTTGCCTGGCATCAATGGACAGCTGAGTAGAGAGCAGAAGGTGGCTGTGCTGGCACAGCTGGATCTCTTCCAGGGTCTGACTGGGAACCACACAACAGGTGATACTTTATATGAAGATAATAAGGCACATATAGATTAAAAACTATCTGAATTAAGAACATCAAAATGTAAGATGTCATTTAATGAGAAAATGAATGGAAGGGCTTCTCCTGGAAGAACCCCCTGAAGGTAGTTCTCAGTCTTTTTCTCTGTTCATCGATGGTCTACTCAATCTCATCAGAGCTTGGTCAGTAGAGCTTGTGCATGGCACTAAAACCAAGGTCTGCAGAAAGTAGTGAAAGGAACATGTTATTCTTATGAGCTCTGATAAACGGACACAGCCCCACGGGACATTTCAGAAGTCTAATGGAAATCAGAAATGCAGGGGATGTTGGAAGGACAGAAGACTACTCTGAAAATCAGTTTCTCAGAGGGAAGCTGAAAAGTCCATCCAGAACACAGGCCTGTGGCATAAGGTGCAAATGGAAATATTGAGTGAAAGGAATTGATTTTGCTACGGTATGATTCACTCCCAAGACCACTACTATGTGCAATCCTTTTCTAAATCTCTCAGCTTCCTTATAGACAGCTGTACAAAATTGATAAAAATTTGGAAAACAAGTCATAAAAGTGTGAGCCAAGGAACAACTGCATGCCTAAGTTGGGCTGGATAGCTGTTATCCTTCCTGACCCTGAAACTAGTTTTCCACCCAACTCTTTTATGGACACTGGCCAGACCTGTAAGTTTTGTAGCCTCTCATGAAGCCAGCTATTATTTTCTTCAAGTATCACATTTAAGCTTTCTGCTATTAAGTACAGGAGTCACAAAGGAAGGATTTCCCCATGGACACAGATGTATTAATTTGGCTTCTGATCTTAGGAAAAATACGGATGTCTTTTTAAACTTTGTTTCCTAAGGAAACTGAGATGCAAAGGCACCATGTGTCTCCGTATGTGTCTGATCCAGTTCTCATCCAGATTCTCTGGCCAGCTTTAACCAAATTTAACAGGGGGGTACAGATTGCTTTGAGCTATGAAGTTCCTATACATCTTCAGAGGAACAGAAGTTTGGGTAGAAAAGGGGAACTAAACACCCTGCACAAGGAAAAGTGGAAGTACAGTCCCCCAAGATAACAGGCGCTAACTGAGACACCATGTGAATATTTACTCACAGCAAAGTTCCATTAGGAACTCAGGATCAATCACAAAACACGAATCTCTAGGAAGTGCTAGATAGGGTGAAGGTAGATGGGCAGAATTATTTGCTCTGGTTTCCCTCAGAAATAGCAGGGCTTAGCCCCAGATGCTGAAAGGTGCTGACAGGCCAGAAGCCAAGGGAGGGGAAGAAAGCTGCCCCTTGGAGCTGTGCCTGGCATGGCTGCTCCAGGACAGCCAGGGCAGAGCAGGCCAGGTCAGGGCAAGCTGGTGCTGCCACGCCAGAGGGGAGGAACTGTGGGGAAGGTTCAGCCTCCCTGCAGCTGAGCCACACTTAACCTGCAGGAATCCCCACCTGAATCTTCTCTGGTCAGTTCCCTTTCACCACAGGAACCTGCAGGGCTGAAAAATGGATTATAAGTAACTCCATGTATGAAAAGTACTCAGCAGATTCTTCTCCATTGGACTCCTTTCCTAATTCCATCTATGAAAGGAGTTGGCAGGTTCTTCTCTGCTTGACTTCTTTACTAGCTAAAAATGCAGTCACTTAAGTAGAGGTGTAGCCTCTACTAACTTAAATGAATCCTTCTGCTGTTAAATATATGCAGAAGTACTAGATACATTTTTTTTTCTAGGAGGATATATGGTCCTACTCACTGTACTGTTATGAACAGTGTATTTTGAATAATATTTAATAAACTTCCTTAATTAACTAGCTTAACTGTAGTAAAGTATCTGAATAAATCCTAATGCTCTGAGTGGTAATCTGCAAATAACATTGGTATCAGATAAAAACAAAACAAGGAAATAGCTAAAATAAATAATTACTAATGAATCTATAATTATTATTAAATAAGAGTGATCCTTTTGTTGAAATTCTATTGATGACTACAACAAATTCTAATAAACTGCTACCAGTGCTTCCTGGAAGCTCAGGAAACACCATTTCCCCAATAATTTTCTCTTTTCCTCTGTTTTCCTAAAGATTAAGTTTGCATAAGAGTAAGCAATCCTTACATTGCTTTTTAAATTTGTTAGCAGTTTCCTCTTGTTTAACTGTCATTTTCATAGACATAATTTGAAAAATAAAAAGCCTGTATTTTTTGTTCTGATCCCTTGAAACAAATATTAGAGGGGGAAAGTTTACAAAATCTAACACTATCCCAAGTGTATGGAAAGAGCAAGTGCTCAAGCAGTATCAAACTCCTTATGTACCCAGCTATATTTCACAGAGATAACACATCAGAGAAACAAATGTTTCTAGAGCTACTTTATCAGTTCTAAGACCACAAAACCGTCACTTCACATATACGTATTTAATATGAGAGGATGTTTTTATATAAATGAAATAAATGTTTTTTGCTTAGACAGCTACAACATTTTCAGCAGGTAAAGAGCTCTGTATCTACAGGCAGAACCTTTTGGGTTTTAATTGTGGGAAAACAATTACTAAATCTATGAACTTTAACAGTACTATAATCTGACAGTGTTTCTAAAATAGACCTATGTCACAGCAAGAATATATTCCTCTAAATATCTTAGGTGGAAAAATCCTCCAGGGGAATAAGTAGGACAAACATGTTTATGATTATTCAGCACTGTAGGTTGCTGAACCGGTGTTGTCAGCTATACAAAGCATTTCTGCAGGGGAAAAGAAAGCCACAAGATGCCGTTTGAATGGCCCTGTCTGTGTCCCCACATTGAAAGCAAATGCCTCATCGTGCCGGCCCAGAACAGGTGAGAGGGATCTGTGCCTCACGGCTGCATGTAAGAAAAACACACCAAAAGTAACAGTGAATGTATTTGGCTTTCAAACTAATATATTTTAAAGATAAAATAATTTATGTATTAGCAGAAAGCATGCTGTTAACAGGAATTATTTTATATTCAGTGCTTCTTAATGGTTTTGAAAAAGTGAGGCAAACCCATTCCCTTACATTTTCAGTGTTGTCTGTTCAGCTCATCCTCCCGAACCGCGTTCCTTTCACTGCGGGCAGGAGCGAACGCTGTGTTACAGGATGGATGGCACGGGCCGTGTCCCCGATGTCACACGGGGCTTCTGACAGGCCTCGCTGCCACCGTGCAGCCGTGCCAAGGAGCTGCCCCGGTCCCTGAGCTGGCCCGGCATCGCCGCGGCACCTGCGCAGGGCTGGGGGAGCAGAGCCGGGGCTCGATGCTCTGCCGCTCACAGCCCCATCTCAGCTCGTCCTTAGGGAAGGCAAGTTAACAGCATCTAATTATCCCGGCCCTCTCGTAATGACACTGTGCCCCCTGCAGTTTCCATGGGATACGGTCCCTCTCCTGCCTTCCTCTCCTCAGCTGCGAGGCGCAAGGCTTGCTTTCCCAAAATCGCGTTTTTTCCGGCACAAAGGAAATCTGGGTTGAGGCTATGTTAGCACGGCTAGCGAGGGCTGGATGCTGGCAAGGAGCGCACTGTGAGAGCCTGGGCAAAGAGGAGCTCTGCATCTCATTAACCGCTTTTCTCTGCTGCGAAGGTACTCAGCGGAAACTCTTCATCAGTGCAAAAATATATATTCCGGAAAAGCGTCCTCTTTCCTCTGGAAGCTCACCCTCACATCCTTCTGCGTTACCAAGCAGGCCAGAGACATGTGAGTGCCATTTCCATGCTGTCAGACCGACTGCAGGCACGGCGGAGCCAGCACCGCTCTCGGGGATCCCTCCTGCTGCCCATCGGGGTGAAATGCTGCCCCCGGGCACAGCTCAGACCGAGGGCAAGGACAGCAATTCCTGCATGCTGGGCTTTCCCACCAAACCTGCTAATTAATACCTGCAAATTCACAGGTGGTGTGTTACTGGCCCCATGAGTACCATTCCAAATCATTTTCCTGCGCACAGTTCAGTGCAAGTTCACAGAAATCCTGTATTATTAATATTGCAAACAACGTTATTAACACTGTTGCAAATAATATACAAGACAAACAAAACACACAGTAGATGTTAACTCTGCAGGATTATTGACAACTAACGATAACACAAGCTTCACTGACTATCCCTGCTTCTAAAGGACTATGATTTAACCTAAAACTTCCATTCTAAACAAACTATGGTTTCTGTTACATAAACAGAACACTTCTCTGGCTCAAGACCAGGCAGCATGTTGACCCATTTACACCAACTTGGTTTCCTGCTCATAGGTGGTAATTATCACATCTGTGTTTCTAAAATTGGAACTTAAAACACAGCTCAGTTTACCTCAAACAGGGGCAGTATCTGGAAGCTCAAGGAAAGAGCTTTCTGTAACACCTAGAACTCACCAAATCTGCACTGACCCGGGCTGAATTTAAGGAGGCAAAGGAATGCAAATTTTTTTGCCCCATGAGAAATGCTAGCACTCATGAGTCATGGGGAAATTCCCACTGACTTCAACAGGGCCAGAACAGGGTCACCTCTGCCACTGTGTAACACTTCAGCAAGTAAAATCTGGGAGAAGGCCACAGACTGAAAAATATCACAGTATAACAATTTTTTCAGATTTACAGAGCAGCTAACATGTCTGGTGGCTTTCAAAGGACCTTTTAGTTTTTAATCAATTTAGCTGCTCAAGACAACAACAAAGAGTGAAATGAGAAGAATCCAGTTCTTCACTCCCACTTGGTTGCCTTAAGATGGGAGCTGCTGTAGCTGTGTTCCAGTGGGGACTCTCCAGCCTCTCACTTTGCCACCAGTTTCTCTGTGAGGCTTTCTCTGGCCTTCCCACCTTGCCAGCTCATTTTGTTAGTAATGCTATTTGCACTACATCACTGTGAGGCAAGGTGGCATTATTCTCTTAGTTGTATATGCAAGACATAAATGAAAGAAAAAAAAAAGCTGAAATGTCACATCTCTGGAACGGTTTTCTTTAGGGAGCAATAAGGGCTGGCAGCAAGGCAAGGGCAGGGGCAGGAGCTGACAGCCACAGACTGGGCTGGCACGGGGTCCTGGGCCATGGACAGGGGCAGGGTGAGGCTGGGCAGGCACAGTGGGACATGTCAGTGCCTGGAGTTTTGATCTCCAAACTGGAAACCCTCGGAGCTGAGTCTTGTGGTATGTTCATGTTTTGCAGGACTTCATGGATTCACAGCACAGCTCTCAACAACTTAAACAGAAGCTTTTCCCAAATCAGGTCCCCTTCAGTGTAGGTCTTGACTGCTCTTTGAGGAGCAGAACACAGAACACAGAACACAGAACAGAACAGCCATGTCAGAGAGGTTTGTGACAGGGGCCAGCCCAGGTGACAGATGAGCTGTCACATGGGAGGCAAAGCTGCTGCCTGTGGGGTTTCCCCTCAGGAAAAGCAGTGCCTGCTCCTGCTGCCCATCCAACACTGCAGCCTGTGCCAGGGAAGGACAGGCACTGAAACACAGCCTGGGCTCACTTGCAGGGCAGGAGGCGTCTTCTGCATAAAATGAGAGTCTTGCAGCAAAGATAAGGTAAAATCTCAAAATCTAGAAAGCTCTTTATACTAAGGCCACATTAACTTGCACAGGAAATCTTCATCCTGTCATTTCCTACCTTTGAGTACTCCATTCTATGCACTGTTTCTTTTGATGGTATTTTATTGTGTGAATTTCTTACTCCGAATTTCTTAGTGTGAGAACATTACACATCACAAAAAGTAAACTTTTCACTGAATATAATTCCGTCTATCCTGCAGTCCATCATATGGCTTGGGAAATCAGAAGCTGCAAATGAGTCCTGTGTGACTTGTGCTAATGAAGGCACTGTGTAGGAATTTGCCTGGGAAAAGGAGGTGCACAATTTCCCAGTAGAATTCAAAGTTATTAGAATTTTGGGGGGAGGTGGGAATAAAAAACAGCCATAACAATTCTTCAGTCTTCATCCCTCATGGCCACACAAACAACTCTGCAAGCCCAGCGCAGCAGGCAGCACAAGGACAGGAATGAATAAACGGGAGATAACAGGGGAAGAGCTCCTTACTCAGCCTTGCCACCAAGCCTGAGACTGGGTAACAACGCATTGTGCTTGTACCTAGTGCTGTGGTAGATCATTTCCTGAGCACCAATTTCAAAACTTGTGGTTTTGAGCAGTTTTCTGAAAGCCTGATGCCATATTTCCATACAAATTACTAGTTCTCACCCTTTCAGCTTGGAAGGCAGAATTTAAGACTCACAAACAGCAGCACTAGCAGACCACGGGCAAGTGGACAACTCCAGCATCTGACATAAAGGCTGCTTATGTATTTTGTATGAGAATTACTGCATGAAGTGTATAAATCTCACAGGGGACAGAGACCTAGGCTCCCTTCATCTTGTCAGAAGGTCCTCAGCATGGACCTTGGGCTCCCTCCTTGTTGTCTGTCTTGCTGGCCCAACAAACCTGGCATTCCCTTCAGCAGAGCTCCCCAGCTTCACCCAGAATGATGTATGTCCTTGATCAGGAATAGTGTCCTCAGCTACCCCAGCACTCAGGAGAAAGACAAAGCTTTTCTCGTGAGCCTGAAGAAGGTCCCAGCCCCCAGGTGCCCTGGGAAGGACTGCAGGCCGCAGGAGGAGCGTTCTGCCCACGGCTCAGAGGGCTGGCTGGGTGAGGAAAGAGGCACGGCTGGAACGCTGGGTCTGCACCTCCTGGCGCTGCCCTGTGCCCGCCGGTAGCCTCATCTCTGGCTCAGCGACACCGTGTCAGGCCACTCCAGGGATCTGTGTTGGAGACCGACTCATTCTCTCACTCCCAAAAGACGATGGGAACAGACAGGAGTCTGGGCAGCACCTGCAGCTCCCTCACCGCCTCTGGAAGCCGGTTCAACACCCAGCTGACGAACTGACGCTCCCCCAGCCAGTCCTGCCCAGCTCGGAGACCGCACCCCGAGCAAAGGGCCGGGGCGAGCAGCGAGAGCGGGTCGGTTCTCCAAGGGGCTCGCCGATGTCCCGGCGGCCGCGGGGGACCCGACGCCGGTGCCGAAATGGGGCGGCGGCCGTGGGTGCCGGTGCGGAGCATCGGCCCCGCATCGCCCCGGTTCTGGACGGCGCTGCCGCGGCCGGCAGACCCCGCGGAGCTGCTCCGCTCTTCCCGGATCCCTCCCTGCCTGGAGCCTTTCCCCGGGAGCGGGGACGGGGGGCGGCTTCTCCCGGCGGTGGGGTTTCCCGAGCAGCGGCACCGCATATGGTTTACATGTTGCACTACTGCATACAAGGACTAACATTCAGCCCAGGGATTCACTTGACATAAAAAAAGCCCTAATTACAATAATTTAGAGGTGCCTGAATGACAGCAGGCTCAATTTTTGGTTGAATTTGCAATTAAGGGGAGATAATTATGCCTCACACTAGCGCAGAGTATTAATATTTATGGTAGGAGCCAGAGGCTCCTGTGGCTGAGAGGGTGCGGGGGAGCAAAGGTTGAAGCCCCGCGGTACCGGCGAAGGGAAAGTTTGGAGCCCCATAAACTGGGGAGACGGCGGCTGCCTCCATCGCGCCGATGGAATCCAGACCCCGCCAGAGCAGGCAAAGATTTATACACATCCTTTTATATATATTTATATCGCCTGAGATACGGATACTTCCTCTATAAAGCTTTTACCATTCAGCAGGCACCTCCTTCACCTACTTCGGTTTTACTCCCAACTATGGATCCCGGGGGCTTTCCATGCCTCATTAACAGATTGGTGACTAAATGAGTAGAATTAATTTTTAAAACCCTTTAATTTACTTTATTAATTACACACATGCGCCCTTGCTTACCCTGTGTGTCCGGCTCACTCGGCACTCGATGTGTCGGGGAACCGGTCACGCCAGGGTGAGAGGGGATTAAATGGGGAAAGAAAGGTGTCTGAAACCTCCCCAGCGCTCCTCTTGTGTCCCAGCGCCAGGCATTGGCCGCCCCCCCGCNGCGGCTCTGAGCCCTGAGCCCTGCGGGCCCGGCGGGCACGGCGGCGTGAGCGGCACCAGGGGCACGAGGGCCGCTCCCAGCGCGAACGTCTCCTGCGGGTGCGTGAGACTCGAACGCAAATGGGCCTCTGTATTTATAGATGTCAAATTCCTGTTGCCGCCGGGAAAGGCTCATGTATCTTTCTCCAGGACAGCCCCCACCAATTAAAGTGGAATATTGGGAGTCAGCAACCATAATTTGTTTGGTTTTCCGTCTCTGAGGACTGCCACTTGCTCGCAGTACAGCCTTCGCACAGCTACATTCCCAGACCTCAGTTCTCATGCCAGTAAATTAAACCATCTTTATTCATGTTTATTATTTTAAAGATTCTTTTAAAATCCTGGCAGATTTTAAAACTACGTTGAAGTTCTATCTGTTTTATTTTCCTGAACTAGAAATAAGAAAGTGTAGAGAGAAGTACAGCTCTGAATAGTTACACCGTTTACAATGAAAGTCGGAGTTGTATTCTACCAGTCACCATTGGCTTTATACAGCTTGTATCCCTTTGTATTCCACGCCATTTACTGACTAAGCTGCTGCTTTCAACGAAGGGCAAAAAATTAAATAAAAACGTGGATCAAGCTTTTTGGGGTTGAAAGATGAGTATATACATTTTTGTACACACACACACGACTGTGTAAATACATTGTCTTGCTAGTAAAGCTGGCTGTGTCATTCAAACAGTTTATGCCAATAGGATGATTTATTAATGGAGTTTGCATGACATTTCCCCGCACAGCCTGCAGACAGGCACCACAGCATCATTGTAAACTCATCAGCGCTGCATGCAGAAAACAAGATGATGCTGAAACTGCAACTCGGTGGAAGAGAGGAATGTAACTGGAGAGACTTAAAGCATCTTCCAGTGAGGACAAATCCTGCCCCCCAGATTTCCACATTTTAAAGCACTCTGGTCCAAAGGACTAACAAGAAACCTTTGCAGCTTTTAAGCCTGAGACTCTGTGGGATTTAAGTGATTCAATGACTTTGTACCTGTCTTTCTACACAGAATTTAGGATGAGTTTTCCCCATGGCTAATCCCATTGACTTCAAAAGGAATGCCTGCATAAGTGAAGTAGTTGATGTTTATTTAAGTGAGATCTTATATATGTTTTAAAAAATGAAGCAGCTTTGCCATTTATTTTCTGAAGCTACTGCTGCTTTGATTCTTTTTCTCAGAAAGTTCAGTTTTTAATTTCTCTGTAATTGAGTATTTCTCGGCAAGTCCTCAATTTTTGTGCAAGCAGAAAGGCTTGGTATTTTTCAGAACCCAGTAAAAAGTGAAATATGATATAATCTAATCCAATCCGGACTCAACCAGAAGACCCAGGGACAAAACATATGTTGTTTGTTTTGGCTTTTAAAAGCACAAGNGCTCGCCAGGGACCGGGCATCGCCCGCCAGCGCCTTTTAAAGACAATTTACCATTCATTTAGCGGCGCCTTCGCCGGTGCCGGGCTCAGCACAACAAAGGCGAGAGCCCCGGCGCGGGGGCGGGGGCGCTTCTTCGGCAATTTCGACCGCCTGATTTCGGGGAGAGAAAAAGGAGAAGGCTGTTAAAATTAGCGGGAGCGCCCCGGAGCCCCCTCCCCCTTCCCGCAAGCCGCCGCTCCGGGAGGGCCGCGGTGTCGGGCGCGGAGCGGAGCCGCGGCGGCNTAAATTAAACCATCTTTATTCATGTTTATTATTTTAAAGATTCTTTTAAAATCCTGGCAGATTTTAAAACTACGTTGAAGTTCTATCTGTTTTATTTTCCTGAACTAGAAATAAGAAAGTGTAGAGAGAAGTACAGCTCTGAATAGTTACACCGTTTACAATGAAAGTCGGAGTTGTATTCTACCAGTCACCATTGGCTTTATACAGCTTGTATCCCTTTGTATTCCACGCCATTTACTGACTAAGCTGCTGCTTTCAACGAAGGGCAAAAAATTAAATAAAAACGTGGATCAAGCTTTTTGGGGTTGAAAGATGAGTATATACATTTTTGTACACACACACACGACTGTGTAAATACATTGTCTTGCTAGTAAAGCTGGCTGTGTCATTCAAACAGTTTATGCCAATAGGATGATTTATTAATGGAGTTTGCATGACATTTCCCCGCACAGCCTGCAGACAGGCACCACAGCATCATTGTAAACTCATCAGCGCTGCATGCAGAAAACAAGATGATGCTGAAACTGCAACTCGGTGGAAGAGAGGAATGTAACTGGAGAGACTTAAAGCATCTTCCAGTGAGGACAAATCCTGCCCCCCAGATTTCCACATTTTAAAGCACTCTGGTCCAAAGGACTAACAAGAAACCTTTGCAGCTTTTAAGCCTGAGACTCTGTGGGATTTAAGTGATTCAATGACTTTGTACCTGTCTTTCTACACAGAATTTAGGATGAGTTTTCCCCATGGCTAATCCCATTGACTTCAAAAGGAATGCCTGCATAAGTGAAGTAGTTGATGTTTATTTAAGTGAGATCTTATATATGTTTTAAAAAATGAAGCAGCTTTGCCATTTATTTTCTGAAGCTACTGCTGCTTTGATTCTTTTTCTCAGAAAGTTCAGTTTTTAATTTCTCTGTAATTGAGTATTTCTCGGCAAGTCCTCAATTTTTGTGCAAGCAGAAAGGCTTGGTATTTTTCAGAACCCAGTAAAAAGTGAAATATGATATAATCTAATCCAATCCGGACTCAACCAGAAGACCCAGGGACAAAACATATGTTGTTTGTTTTGGCTTTTAAAAGCACAAGTTAAATGTGGAGAAAACAGCATGGTGAGGTTTTAATCAGTGCAATAATGTTTGAAACCATGGAAAGAGAAGATGTGTAAGTCTATTCTTGTCTGGTTTTCCTTTTCATTCATAATTTCAGGGAAATCTCTAATTGTAACTTCATCCTCTACTTATCCAAATGCTCCTCAAGACAATTTCTTTTACAGTAATTCAGATTACCATTCCTGGTAGCTGGATTAAGTCAAGTCTTTGATGTCTTTTCTCTCCTGATAAGTTCAAAGTTTTCTGTTTTTCCAAGGTCCTCACATGCTAGTTGATTTGTTTATTATTGGTGTTTCATTGCAGTGCCATCCTCATCACCCCCAGTCAGCACCTTTTTCCAAAATAGCTATGAATTTCAAAAAGTTGAACCTGTCACCTTGTTGAAACCAAATAGCAATCAAGTCAGTGACCAAGAGGGCTGTCCACTGAGTAAAATAGTCTCCAGGCTTGCCCATAGGTAAATAGATTGTGTAGGGATGTAACATCCTTTGGAATAGCGTCCTGGAAACTCTGAAGATTCCTAAGTGCAAGAGACAAAAAGCTAGTGCCATTACCTTAAAATGTAAGTAAAAGGCACAAATCTACAGGTTAAAAAAAAAACAAAGCAAAAAATCCAAACCTCTTTCCCTCCAGAGAGGAACATCTCTCACCATCTATGGATTACCATTTTTTTAAGACAAGTGGGCAAAAAGCTAAATCAAGCTGCAGCGTTTATCTGATGAATGTTGTCTTCATATGAGGACCTGTTTGGTCCTTATCTTTTAAGCAGAGAGTGACTTCAATTGCAGTTAATATAAAGATTTATTAACTTGAGAAGTAAATATTGACCAAGGTGAAGCCAAGGTCAATGTTTACCTAGAGGACTAATAAATCTTTGCATTAACTTAAATATGGAAGCTGATGGGCCATATTTTGCTCTCAAATCAGTATCCACCCTAAATTAGCCCTACTAGTATATCTTTGTATTTGCACAAAATGTGTTTCATTTACAAACTGCTGTAAAACACATTCAGTGTGAATTTATCAGAAACAGGAAAATTAAACTCTTTTTTAACAGGATAGCTGACTATTTCTTCACATCTGAAAATCTGATAAATACGTAACAGTAGGTAACAGTAGACAGCCAGAATTATTTTTTGCTTGAGGGTGAACATTGATTTAAGTGACTATAGGTTCAGGTTTATTTTACACTCTGGTAAATATAATACATTATCATGGAGATAAAAGGATACTGATTTGACATGACCAACTTCAAGAAATCACAGCTTTTTATCTTCTTTTTTATATCAATACCAGTGTCGGCCCCTTATTTAGGACGTGAGAGATGCCTGTTCTAGGTAAAGCAACTAAAATATTCATCAAATCTGTTGGCCTGCCTTTCTACAGAGCCTCTTGAAATAACTTCAGTATTACAGAAGTTGAGTGCTTTTGTCTTTATGACATTTGATTTCTAAGCCACACAGCTGTGCTGCTTTGTTGACCCTCACAAATTTAGCATTTTAGCTTATTTCATAGACATTTCTGGGCCTTTAACTCGTAAAAAAATCACCAATCCTTTGGACCTACCCCAAATATTCTACCATAGCTGTCTATGTGCCTTAGAAGAATATCACCTTTATCAACCTCTCAGGATGCTTCATGAGTTTTGACAGAATTAGTGTAAGTGTTTTTCTCCTTTGTTATCTCTTTAATAGATTTTTTTCCTGGGTTCTCTGTCTCAGTTGTCTGGTTGAAATGCTGCTTTCTCTGTTCTCAGGAACAAAGAAATGGCTTCTGTTTAACTTAATCAAATACTCTGGTCTCTTTCTGATAGAAAGAATAGTGGCCAATTTACCTCTAGCACTATTAAGTCCCCAACAGTTTTCCTGTGTTTGATTTCTGTATGTGCTTTCAGTACAGCCTTTTTTTCCCCTACCCATTTTCCTTTGTTTCCCTCTCTTTAGGAAGGCTGACACAAAAGAATATCTTACCCATAACATATTCTTGTAGCAAAATGGAGTATTATTTCATTAATGTATTTATTGACATTTATTTGCAATTAAATTATTTCTGTCTTCTGCAAGCACAAGGTTTTAGTAAATGAAAGCATTACTGCTCCAAGCACCAGATCTTTCTATCTTTGCTTTGCTGAGCCTTTGTGCAGCAGAAATCCTGTTGGCTGTAATGGAAAAGCAAAGTATTACTGACTTTAACAGTCCTGCCTGTGTGAGAAATGAGTCTTGAGTTTTGTCTGTTAGTAAATGTGTTCTGGATCATATTTCACAATCAGACTTTCATACGCTTACTGCTAACATTAGATTTCTAGGCTCAATTTTTTAGTTGCACTTCCCATTCATCACACAGAATAACTGATCCAATAAAATGAATCTGTGTTGGGTGAAACAATAAAAGGAGCATCCAGTCTCTGCTGCTCACTTTTCTCATGCAAGTGGACCCCTTGAAATCAATAGAATCATTCAGGGGAGTCAGACAAGCGAGAGCTAACTCAAAACAGGTACTCCGTGCTGCCCAGAAACAAACTGCTTCTGTCCTCTCTGCCTCTATGAAATAAAGGTGTCTCAGGCTGGACCAAAATTATGAAAGGAAAGTAATTTTTAGAAGGATTGTAGGGGGAAGCCTATTTAAACTCTGCTGGCTGGCTTTAGCATGCAAAGGGCACAGTTTGGGAGATGAGCAAAAATGCTACAATCAGCAAATGTTAAATTACTATATTTTTTTAAGGAATTGTACAACTGCAGGTAATGCACATTTAAAGCTTTTCTTGCTTGTTTGGAACGGCAAATGCAGCCTCTAAATAGCCTTTTCTTAAATGGTGAGTGTTAAGGCAGAAGGCTGAGTATGCCTTAGAATGTTACTACAAAACAGTTCTGCTGTTTAATTAATTTGTTTTCAGTTTGTTTACACTCCTTTTGTATCCACTGTTTTCAAATGTGCTTCAGAGGGACAAAATACTGTTCACTTTTGGTGAGACTATCATTGATACAGTCATTTTTAACCAAAAGTGAGAAAAGCTTCACAGAAAGGGAATCTGGAATTTCCTACGGCACATGGTGGAAATACAGACTTCCAGGGCTGTGTTTCATGGAAAGAAACACTCCTCAAGGTTCAGTCAAAATGCCTCAGATGTCTCCATGCTTCTCAAAAACTCACGAAGAAACAGTACATTAGGATTTACTTGCTTATATATTTTAAAATAACAAATATATTCAGATATCTCAATACATATTTGTGGTTGAAATTCAAACAGGAGAAGAAATTAATTTTGTTTATATAATTGATGGAATACAATTTATATTTGTGAGATTGGTGGACTACAACTCATACTACACACCATATTTCTATGGAAATGAAAACCTGGTCAGACTGATGGTGTTTTATCTCTTTAGAACTGAATCTGCAGTTATTTGTAGGTATTTTTTTAAGCACAGACTGCTCCCCTAAGTAAAGCTATATACATGTTCAGGCTGCTCTAGTTTTACTGTATTAATCACGTTGATCTAAACATTTACAAATTGCCTTCTAATTTCTACTATATCATGATAATTAGAATCTTTACAAATACTACTCTGAAGTCAAAAGCCTGGCTAGAACATCAATTAAAACCTTAAGTTATGTTACTGCCAATAAGTGGTCATTAAGGGCATGTGAGGGCAACCAGCGTTGTTGTAGAACCACATTCTTAGGGGTTGGTCTCTAAAGCAGATGTTTTTCATTTTTATTTATTTTTTAAATGACTTATGAAATCTTAAGACAACTGTAAGGATAGTGAAGTTGGTTATTTTTTCTAGCAACAATTCATTATGAATGCAGAGATAAGGTTTTAATCAGGAAACTTTATTATTGATGAGAGAGAAATAGTCCCTGATCTGTGGAGAGAGAAGCATTGCAATAATATTGATGGTTTAGGAGAATGCTCACTACATTTTAATGGAGAGAAGAGGAAGTAGTAGCTTTCTCTAGGATGATAATATTCCAGCAATATGAGAAAGGAATTTCTTCAAATACAATAAAAGACCAGGACATAATTTCTTCATACATTACAATTATTCCTGCTTATTGGGAGGATACTACTCTTTTTCTATACATGCTATGAAAAGGTAGATTTTTAAATCTGTTCAATAGGATTTTTTTCTTTCAGTATGTCATGCATAGTCAAAATGGAAGTACTGATCAGCTTTCTGATGAGCTTGTGTTTTCCTGCATGACCTGTGAAGTGTACTATTTGCCCAAAAAGAAGTATTACTGCTAAAATACAGTCCCAGTCCACCACTGTCAAATCAAAATAGTTAATTAAACAAATCTCAGAGTAGGTGAAAACTGTTAATTTCGCTCACCTCCTTATTCCCGTATCACATTGCCATCCTAATTAATTTAATCTTCACTGAAAATGAAGTATAAACTCTTGTTTGGGAAGTAATAATCACAGCATGTAACAGGCTGAAATACCATTCTTAGTCAACACCAGCTGTTTGACTTGAGGTAGTTTGTGGTGTTGAAAAAGCATTTAAATTATACAGCAGCAGTGGGCTTTTAATGGAATATCTGTTTCCACTAAGTAGAAATCTCTCTGTTGAATCTAAACATGAAACAGAGAAAAAGACTCGCTCTCATCTCTTTTTAATTTTTTTTTGTCAAATTTCAGCATGAAGTAGATCAAAGTATAGGGGATAAATTCCAATAATGTAAGGAAAAAATAATGCCCTTCCTGCACATGCAATAAATGAGATTCTGAACACAATTACTTTGTAAGGTAAACCACATAACAAAGAGAAGTTAGTGGCAGGCTAATGCCCAACAAAGTAACAGGGCAATTTAACATGCCTTGTGATATCCTCAGTGTACAGCAGAGAATATTTCCTTTCCCCAGCTATTTTCATCTCAACTCAAAAAGTGCAGAGTTAATGGAATGGAAAATTCAGGCAACCCCATGCTCCTGATTTATGCATGACAAGAGAAACACTTCCCGTACATTTCTATGATAAAACACTCTCTTTTTACTACAATCAAGCTCTTTGCAGCCTGTTTGCTTTTCGTGGGCATGGATGTTACCCGTCACAAGTTAGACAGGACACAAGTACTTTTGAGATACTCCAGAGCTCTGCTGGCATAGTCACGCAGGTCATGGTGGCTAATCCCCTGACATAAATGCAGTTTTACTAGCCTAATTCTGCTTTTCTTGGCCACAGTACCTAATTCCCTAACATAGCTTCAATTTTACTAGCCTGATTTGGGGGGTTTTTAACCTCTAAATTCTGTGGAAAGCAATCCTGTGGTTGCATGGTGGGCATTCACAGCCATGGGACTGTACTGGTACGTCACACCACTCTCCCTATTTTGGTAGCATCTCCCTAGTGTAGTCATGACAAAAATATCCACTTACACTGCACCCAGTGTAAGTGCAAGCAGCTCGAGTATAAGTCAGGTGGAACTATTTGTACATGCAAACCCTGACCCACAGTGTTATTTGCAGCCATCCACCAGATACCTACATTCGACCCTTCAATGTCAACAGAAATGTCTCACTACCAGAACCTGGTTGTCATCTCCTTTCATTATCACAGGATTTTCTTGGGCCCTTTTTCTGTTCTTCATATTCACAATGCTAAGCTTCCATATTAATTAAATGTCAACATTCACTAGTCTGAGACTATGTTATCCAATAAATACCTGCCTGAAGCCTAATACAGGAAGGGTGGGACTCTCACAATTGTTAATACAAATTATTTGTTCACTATGTTTGATCAAATTAATCAGTAGCAGAATAAATGGGAGTTGTAACCATGTCTGAAAAGGATGTTAAAAGAAGTACTAACACTGCTGCTGTAGCTCATCTCTCCACTTTGCACAGCCATCATTTTGGGGATCTTCACCTTCCTCTGGGCCAGAGCTGTGTTGTTGTCTGTATGCACAACAAAACAGTTAAAGATAGTCGGAAGCCTCACACAAACAGAGTCTTATTTAGATTCCATGGGGTTCTTTTTCTTTTCCAGGTGTCTCATTTTCAATGCATACAGTTTTTTACCAATAAAAGATGGGGGGGGGGGGGAAAATCTTGATGGGAAACCTAACAAGGCACATCCCTTTTCTCTCGCTTGGTTTGATAATTTAGCCACTGGCTCTAAGTGATGAAGCTTCCAGGGGCAGATATTATTATCCAGATTCCCGAGGTGAGGAAACTGAGCCAGGGGAGGGGAGGGGCTCAGCCCCGCGGAGAGGCTGCAAGGGAGCCCCGCGCTCGGGCTGCCCTTAATCTGCAGAGATAAGCAGCAGGTCAGAAATAGCGTGTGGTGACACAGACCTGCCGGCAGCCCCAGGCCCGCTCTCCGCAGCACCCTCTCGCAGGCAGCGGGCTGCATCCTGCCCCATGCCGGCTCGCTCTCCCGCAGCTGGGAATTAATGGCTTCCGCGCAGGAGGAATAACACTTTCCTCATCAGTGCTGCAGATGGAGCTCCAAGCAGCAGCCAAGGCAGGGGACTTCCACCTCCTCCTCCTCACCGGAGGCAGCTGGAAGCGGGTGCCCTGCACGCAGAGGCTCGGCGGCGATTTCCCCAGCTCTGCCATCAGCCGCGCTGGCAGACCCCGGCAGTCTCAGCAGCCATCCGGGCGGTGGGAGGAATGGTGAGCCCAGGGTGTGCTGCAGCCTGGAGCTCACACCTCCTCCTCAGGCTCTGTGGGATTTCCCGCCCTCCTCATGCTGGATGCCTTCCTTTGGATGGGGTTTGCTGGGATTCCTGGGAGAGGCAGCCTCAACAGGCGCTGCCGCCCCTGCAGCCCCCAAAGCACGAGGTGAGCGGCTGCTGCCACGGTGGGACCTGGCAGCCCTGAGCCCCCGCGGCATCCCAGCCGGGAGAAACTCATGTAATCGTTTGTTGTCGCCTTTTCTTCAGGGGAAGACAAGACAGCTCCGAGGCAGAGTGGTGTCTGTGAGCTCGGTGCTGTCCGTGAGTGTGGCTGACACCTCCCTTGTCCCCTGCACGGTCCCCACCGTGCCTCGCTGCTGCCGTGCTCTCTCTCAGCTGTGCCAGAGCTGAAAGCAGGGGGTGGCAGCGTCTCACGCACCGTGCTTCCTTCAAAAACCCTCGGAAAGGACCTGGGATTTCAAAACAAAATGCTACCACCACCAGCGCCGCTGCATTCTCATTACAATTCCGTAATATCTGTATCACAAAACCTGGCAATTTTAGTGACAAAGTACTGAGATGCCACCGACTATTTTTAGAACTAATAAAACCTCTGCAGAATATTTCCCTGGAACGTATTAACATCCAATTTCTGAATTCATTAGCAATATCAAATAGAATGTGGTGGATGGTTATTTGGAAAAAATGCATTCAACGCAAATTGATTTTGTATTATCAGGAATAATGTGGAGAGAAGCTTTTCCGGCTTCTTGAAGCTTCAGCCATTCCACTGCCTGCTGCAGTTTATGCCCTAATCTTGTGAGATTTACATAGCATTTTAATTTTCAGTCTTGCCTGCATTTACCAACTGAGGGATTCTTATTATACTTTAAATTAATTACGAATTCACACCACAACAATAGCAAAAAAATTGAGTACTGGCAAAGCAAGAGGCCAAACATGACTCAATTAAAATAATATGTATCACTATTAATCACCTCTGCCTGTCCGTCTACATTCCCGTGGTGGTGCCTCCCTCTGCAGCAGCAGCATCTGTGAATAAAGCCAGCTCTCATCCATCGCTCTGCTCCTCCCTCCTCCCGCCGCCTTCCTGAGCGATGACGAGGAGCCCGGGAGAGTGGGAAGGAGCCCAAGGGGCAGTGCTGGGAGAAGCCCGGGCTGAAGAGGATCCAGGCCAGCGCTGAGCCCTGCGCTGGGCTGCCCTCCCCGCCTGCCCTGCTGCCTTGTCGGAATGTCAGAAGCGCCCGGTCCTGTCCGCCGCCAAACCGAGCGCTCCGTGTGTCCGGCGTGGCCGCGAGCAGCCTTGTGCCAGCGGCCGTGCTGTCCTCGGGTTTGTGCAGAGTTCAGCTGGTTGCCAAAGCTTAACGCTTCACATTATTATTAACAGTTAACGCACATGAAAATAAGGCAGGACTGATGACAAAGAACAAAAGCAGAGCAGTAATAACCACGCTCCGCAAAACAACCCCCCCCGGCTAAGCGAGCCAAAGAGGGCAGGACTCCCGCACAATTTGCCACCAGACAGGCATCAGGTTAATCTGAGACCAGGCAGGGCCTGGCAGTGACAAAGGGGACACTGGAGGCTGAGGCAGGAGGGCTGGCCCTGGCTGTCACCTCCTCCGTCCCTGCCGTGGTCCATGGTGCAGCGGGTGAGCTGAGGTGCAGAAACAGGATGAGCTCTGGGGTAGGGGTCCCACGGAGCCTCGGGCCAGGGCAGCTGCTGGCAGCTGGAAAACAGGGTGATGAGCTGGGGGCTGCTCCCCTTGGAAGCAGCCGACAGACTGAGGAGCCCCAAATCTGCTCAATGCAAAGCCCCACCTGGCCCTGATGGTCTCGGAGGCCAGGTTTAACACAGACCACTTGGATCAGTCTCTCCCCTTTTCTGTGCTTTATGCAATCACTGGCATTTGCTCCAGATGGGAACATACGACTGCTGGCTCTGGCCAACAGAGCCCTGCTGTAAGGGAAAGCCCAAGCACAGCAATGGAGAGTAGGGCCAGCAGGACTCTATGTGACAGAAAAACAGAGCCCCACACACTGCAGACCTGCCCAAATGTGATTTTGTAAGTCATAATATGAGGCTGGTATTGCAGTGCCTGTCCATGAAATTATGGGGTTTTAGAAGAACAATCTTATTGCTCTCCTGTATCTGTTAAGCCAATGGCAGGTTCTGGTGCCCCCAAAGCCATTTAAATGTGACCCAGGAAGCTTGCCTTGGAAAGAGCTTCAGTGAAGTCTCAACCTTTGATAGAAATGGCCAGGACTGTGCGTGCAGGAAGTGATGCTGTCTTGTTCTGCCCTCTCTTTTTCCAGAGAAGTCCTCTATGTGTCAGCATTAGCCAGAGCCTGTAGCACGGAGAAGCAGCCACCAGAAACCACAGACAGCTTGGTTCAAAGGAGAGCAAGGAAAACCACGCACAGTTTACAGCAAGCATACGTGTTTGATCTGGCTGTGCTCGCTGCTCACAAAGCACCCAGCCCAGTGCGTATGGGCTCCATTTCATTTGAATAAAAACACTTTGGGTAGCCGTGGAGGAAAAGAAACAACTTGCAAGAAGCACTTGCTAGTTTCACAAGAGTAATCACTCATCTGAAACTGGTAACAAAAAAATGGCCCTGTAGCCAAGCACATCAAACTTCAGCTTGACTAATTTGTGACTGGTTATCTCTTTGTGAACAGTATGTTGAATCTAATCTGGGGAAAAGTGGGTAATTAATGAATCAGTCAATGACACCAGCTCAGTTAGGGACAAAGCTCAGTATCTCTTCTAGCTTGGTACTATCATTTGTTGCAAGTGATCAAACACCTAAAGAAAGAACATATTTGCTGAAAAATGCACTGAGCCAGGCAGCTCCAGAAGCATTTGCAACACAGCTGGGCTTGGCTGCTTCCCTGGGTTACTGCTATACCACAGCTTTCCTCTACTGAAACAGCAACACAAGATGACTCATCAGGCAGGTTAGTACTAAAAGAAATTCTTTTTCTCTCCAGTCTCATTGCTCAAACTGCTGGGAGAGGCATTTCCGATTTCCTTCTGCAGTAGCAGCTCTGGCCATCATGTAGTTTATCTGACCTTTGGCTACGCCACACCATGAAATCAGACACCGCCAGGAGGGGGGCCAGAACAAAGCCTGGAGAGATTAATAAGAGCATTATTTGCGATGTGGCACAGGGCCATGAGTCACCGTGCAGCCAGGCTGCTGCACCTTCTGGCTACAGGAACAGCCCAAGATCTGCAGAAAGCTTTCTGCTTACAAAAAAACCCCAAAAAACAATTAAAAAAACCCAAAACAAAACCCCCACACCAACAATAACCCCACCAAAAACAAACAAACAAAAACCCTACCAATTTCAGTTCTTTTACACAAAAACCTGGTCAAATCAATGAATGGGAAAAGAAAAAAAAACCCTCAACCGGTGTGGGAGCAAAATATAAAACATGAAGTTAATGTGTGACTTTCATTCAAAAGAGTCTATTCTTTGCATGATTGTTTGGGGCTTTGGGGGATTAAGCAATAAAGAAAAAAAATTCTGCTTGTTCAGCCTGACGTTATGTTGGTGCAGTACTTTCATTAGCACAAAGATTTGCTCACATGCCCCCCTAATACCTTCCACCTTCACAGCTGTAGCATTCTAGGGTGCAAATGCAGTTCTCTATGGCAAACAGAACTTCGTCTTCTGATGTCATCACGTGCAGATGGCCTGACTTGGAGAACACTCAATTCTGCACAGGTCAGGTTCAAAGAGCTTGAGGATAAAGAAATATATGTAATTATTATTATTACAGTTCTATACCAAGCCCAGATAATAAGAAAAGGAATTAGATTTCTTATCTTTGACTGCATTTGATTGTAAGGTTAGAGATCAGTGACATCTTGATTAGGAAACAAGAATGATATGAATCAAGAGATTCAAAATTAATCAAGAAGATGTGAGTCACAGTGAATCAAACATGAGCAATATGAGTTGTGCCCTGTGTTAAGGAGTTCCCTACCTGGCTGTACCAAGCCCCAACAGGAAAGATGAGACTGGAAGGAACCTCTGGGTGAAGAGCAGAGGGGACAGACCTGCTGGAAACAGGGCAGCCTCTCACAGCACATCCAGGTAGGAGGAGCCTGTGAACAGGGCTTCCTACAGAAAATTGGCAGAAGTGTCCTTCTAGTCTCTGATTCTTACAGAGCATTTCAAGCCATGCATCTGCTGGAAGGGTAACACAGCAACGGCCAGGCAATCCAGGAGCTCCTTATACTGCACAAGTGATAATTCCATCATGTGAATGCTGGAGGGGACAGCTAGGGATTACACTCCACTTGACTTCCAGTGGTGAACATGGTCACAGGATCAGCCTGGATTTATCTTCTGTCACCATTATTAAATTCAGGATCCAGAACAAGGCTGGGAAGGTAAGCTATAGAATAATTACGCTGGATTTCAGAAGAAAAAACTTCAGTTTACTCACAGAGTTGCTAAAAAAAATCCCTTGAGATGCAACCATGGAGTGGAAATGTGCCCAGAAGTTCTGAATTATTTTTAAAGACAACTTACTGAGTAGCTCAGCAAAAAATTATCCTGTTGTGCAGGAAGAAAGAATTTCAGCAGAATGTTTAATTGGCTACAGAAGCATCTTCTTGATGAAACCAGATGCAAAAAGGGAACATACAGGAGCTGAACATGAGGGACAGCACCCATTTCCTGAAAGAACTGGCCAGTGGGATTGTAACACTGCATCTGTGACAGTTGTCTGGACTGGGGAAGGCCCCAATGTCTGGAAAAAGTCTAACACCTCATCTATCTTTAGAAAGGCAAGAAAGAAAACTGGGGAACTATCTGCTGATCACCATCATCTCGGTCACTAGAAGATCAGGGAGTGTGCTCCTCTTGGGGTCCACTTCTAAGGCCATAAAGGACAAAAAGTTATTTGGGAACTTTGACCAGCCTGCTTTCTAAGATGAAATTACTGAATGTGTGAAGATAAAAGTGCTGGGTGTAATGTACCCTGTGAGGTTTTGACACCATCCCACATAATATCATTTGGAAACTTAGAGGGTGAGGCTAGAAAAACAGGTTGAAAGAGGGACAGAAAACTGTCTGGTCATGCCTGACAGGTCACCAGCAACCAGAGGTACACCCAAGGGGTCAGTACCAAAACCCACACTGCTCAGTATCTTCATCAGATACCTTGATGGTGACACAGTCAGATTTGTTGATGCCTTAAACTATCTGCACTGACAAACGGCAAAGCTTCAATGCAGAGGCTCCTTTATATACTTGAGATCTGGGCCAACAGACACCTCGTGATGTTCAGCAAGGAAACCTGATCTGCTCCAGGCTGGGAAGCACCTCATTGAGGAGCCATCCTGGTTAAAAGGAGTTGGGGATTACAGAGGGCATAAGACCAAATGTGTCAATTTGGAAAGGGTCCAGTGAAGCGCTGCTGAGATCATCAGAGGCCTGGAGCAACATGAGAGGGGCTGAGGGAGCTGAGCCTGTTTAATCTGGTCAAGGGAAGGCTAAGGGCTGCTGGAACAGGGTGGCTATACAGAAAAGAGTCAAACTTGTCTTCTTAGTGCTAAAGGCTGTAGGAGTGGACACGTGCTGAGCTCTGGACAGGACATGTTCACTGGGAGGGCAGGGTAACAGGTTGCCCAGAGAGCCTGTGGAACTTCTGCTCCTGAAGGTCTTTCAAGATTTAGCTGTAGTGTGGCTGACCTCATCCACTATTAGTTACAGCCCCATTTCAAGCAGGATGCTGACCTAGATGGACTCCTTGATTCTAGAAGTAACTAAATACAATGACAACAGTATGAAATAACAGAAAAATAAATGAGATTAAGCAAATCCATTTCCAATTTGCAAGAAGGTAGTCGAATATGCATGATTTCATATTTTTGCACTGGACAAAATATGTGATACAGTGATTCCTGAGTAATGTTTTAAAAAACACCAAAATCAAGGCAACAGTATGCAACAAGGAGGAAAGACTGAAACCCAAAGAGTCAACCTGATCATTTGCATGGGCACACTGAAACCATAATCTTTCCAATCCAGCCAAAAGCAAGCTCAGACACAGAGGATGGTAGACTCACAGCAGAGGGGAGCCCATGCTAATGAGCAGAGGTTAGGGAAAAGACAGGGATATAGGCCAAGTTATGTCACCTCTGACACTGACCTTCATGGGCTGTTCTGCTGGCCACCTCCTGAGTGGGACACAATAGAACAGGAGTGAGTCCTAGAGGGCACAGAATGTCTTTTGGTGAAATATGGAAACATTTCAGTACGGTATCTTCCCAAAGGTGAACACAGTGGAGGTTGCTGCTCTGGTCTGAAGAGACAATCCCACATTTCGCAACAACATGGGCAAAACTGAGTTTTCCTGCTTCTTAGCTGAAAAGGAAAGGGCTTTTATGGGCACTTGGATGTGTTTTCCTTCATCTCCTACACAAAGGCAGAGCCCTGCAAGCCCATGTCAAGCCCACCAAGCCTTGCTCCTGCCTCTGCCCCAGCCCTGGGTAGCAAACTCAGTGGACTGTGGGCACGGACAGCAGGGACATGGTTTTACCTCTGCAGAACTCTTTTCCTGCTTTCAGGAATTTACTTTCCTGGGGCATCTGCCTGTTCTACACTCACCCAACACAGAGTTTGGTCTCTACATATTTAGACAAGGAACACAGCCTTAGCATCTCTTAAAGCTTTCCCAAAGGTTGGAAGTTGAAGCTAGATCAGCTGAAACAGGAAACAAGCCACAGTTATGTACACAACACATATATGAAATAAATAATGGTAGTTAATTATTGAAATAAATCAATGTTGATTGGTGAGCAAATGCTATTAAATTGAGTGTATGTTTGCCCCAAAAGCTGGTATTTTCTGCAGCTATTAGGCTTGAAACATGACTTACCTCTGGGCTGACTAGGTGGGAGGTCAGCTAGATGAGCACTCTGGGTCTTTCCAGCCTCAGATTCTGTGGCTCTGTGGAAATTATGTGTCAGAGGGTTTTTCTCGACGTAGCCAGACTGAGAGCTTGAAATCCACATGGTTACTGACAACTCCCAACTGTCAGTAAAGCTGTTTTACAGAAAGTGTTACATGACTGATGTCTCTACAACTGCACTTTTCCAAACAGATGGGGGAAAAAAAAGGCACCGGTCTCAAATCAAATTAGTCTTGATGGATTACGCAAAAAAAACCTTAACACATGCTCCACGTTTTGAGAAACTTCTAAATATAACATCTCCATTGAAAACACAGTATATGACAGTGCTAAAATTATGTAAATACACGTCTATAAAACTATTTTCACATTACAGAACGAGGACCACTAGAAGGGGCCGGAAAAATTACATTTTCTTGATGCAGGAGCCCCATGTCAGGGTTGCCACACCTTGTTTAACCTGACAGATAAGCTCATTTTTGAAAGCTTACTGTTTGACTTCTCAAGGTTTGTCTCTGGGACACAGGGCAAAGATAAAAATGTTCCCATTGTAACTGATGTTGTAATTGCATTTAGAAATAATAAATCCGTGACACTGTGGAAAAAAATAAAAATAACCCACAAGAGAAAGTACGGTATTTAAATTCTGTTGCAGCTGGAAATGTACTGTAATAAAGAATTAACAGGTGAGTCTTGGTCAACACCCTGGGTATTTTCATCGTAATTAGACTGGATATAATTTTATTTTATTTTACCAAAGTAGTTATACTGGTAAAACATTTACTGTACATGCAATTTTACTCACATGAAGGTATGATGCATCACCACTTCAGGAAAGAGATACAGCAATGTAGGAATAACACACTGATAGACCCTGGTACCTCCAAGCAATTGTACTGTTAAAATGGAGCCACGCACTTAGGGGAACACACTGTGTATGTTCAAACAGGTTCTTGGGAAGTTAGAGTTTGCAATTACTTGCAGACATTAATAAAAAAGCAGTCTCAGAGACAGGATTAGCAGAATAAAAAATGCAGAATCGATACTTGCACGAACAAAAAGGGCAGGGATTTCTTCTGAATAATTTCAAATTACACCGGTAAAACAGGCCCTGAAATGTATAGCAAAAAGGGCCTGTATAACAGAGGAATTATTTTCCCCAGGAAATTACATTTGGATTCATTTATAGCAATTTTGGTACTCCAAGTGATAAAAAGTAGATCACATCTCTAGGTTCTTTACTCCATGTAGAACCCGCTTCGAATAAATGAACAATGACAACTTCCTAATTACTGTTTTGAAAGCAATTTTTAAAATAAGAAAAAGAGTCTCCCATGTAATTATCAGAAAGAATTAATATCATTTCAGGAACAGCAGCAAAAAACTTGAGTGTAGCCTCCTATCTGGTACAGGGCCAGGGAGTTTTCTTTGGTAAGACTGTGGCAGGAGGAAGAGGCACAAAAGCCTTTGCAGTGGTAGACATTAAGAATGCTAGCACAAGGGACAAATTTGTTCCTCTAGTCAATGAACACGTGCCAGGCCACCTTGCTTGGCTCAGTAAAGACCAGTGTGGCTCCGTGAGAGTGGCAGAAGAACGTCCATTTCTCCACAGGGAACACCCAAAGTAGCACTGCAGGGAAAGGCACCTGCAGTTCTTACAACAGCAGAGTTGTAACTGGGGGCACTGAAATAATATTAACTAGTGCCCGAGCGGTGCTTTTTTTTCTGTTCAGTATGTTTTACAAACATTAATTTGATTCAGCACTGGCTCGTGGCAGCTTGCAGCAGCAGCCAGATGGGGCTGGCTGCCCCACCAGGCACCTACATGGCTTTGCAGGGACGTTTGTGCAGTGGGAGGTGCTGCCTGGGAGAGGACCTTGCTCAGGCATGTGCTGAGTCAATGTATTTCCCTGGCAGCCTGTACTGGCAGGACATTTATAGTGGCCAAAGAGTTATTTATAACTGTCCTCCTGCAACAGGATTCTTGAGGGAGGATGTTGGTATGAGCAGTGCTATTGCATGTACACACACAGCTACACACACCGCAGCGCTGTCACTATGCAATGCACGCGGAACACTTCTCTGGCATAACTCCTGGGGTTTATTTTCCAAGGAGGTCACTTATACAGGGGGAAGAAAGAATGCAGCTCCAACCACAGTCAGTCCACACCTCATGCGAGAGCCTGGAGGCCTCCCCACAAATTGCCACAACTTCTTCATGAACTCATGAGGACTGACAGCACGGTTAAGCCTCTGACCATACAAACAAACCCTAACGCTAATGTGGCTTCACTCATTTTGGCTTGCTTTAGACTCACCTCCTCTCAGAAAACAGCTACCATGCAGCTTCTGAAGCCCATACGTAAGTGGGGAGAAGGAAACTTATTCTTGAAAAACTCAGGGCTCAAACTTGTCACCCTGCAGGAAAGCCACCCCCACCAGATGCAGGCAAGCCTCACTCCCTGCTGGCTGCAGCCCCTCCGCTTGCTCATGTGGAACAGCTTACAAAATCAGACCAGTGCTTAACCAGTTTAACTAGTAATCCACCACAGGTGAAGATTTACTTCCATAGTATTCTTACTTTCTTGTACTCTGGAATATGGATGAACCAGGTAGAAAAATGAAAGGACCTGAAACTGCAATGGCAAATTCCTCATCTGCAAAATGCAGTGGCGTGTATGGGGCCTCCCACGGCAGCATGCCTTCATTATTGTCCCGGCTGGGAGCAGGTTGGCAGGAACAGAAATAGTCCTTAGGCACTCCAGAATGTATGCCTGTGAGTTTCTCTTCTTTGTTTTGCAGTTTCCAATGCGAGTGTGCAGCCTGCCTGTCTGCTGTGAGAAGGCTCTGCAGCAGAGGAGACGCTGCTTCTTGCACTGAGGTTTTGTACATTTTCTTTTCCTAGCATTTCCCTGTGCAGGGGGAAAATGTGCATTTTGCTCCTTGTGCATAGAAAATGTACAGAAACTGGGAAAACATGATAAGGTTTTTTACTTACTCTCTCAACAAGCCAACATAATGGTAAAGAAAGACCAAAAGCAAAATCTCCATGAGAGAGAAAACAAAGCCTGTCTCTCTTCTGTCTTGAATCTCAGGGTCCTGCCAGGCAGGCATGATGCTTCACACATTTAAAGATGCAAAGCACATAATAGGAGCTATATCATAGGGGAAATAAATATGTCTGCATGCATTTCAAAGAAGCTAGGCCAAGCACAAGCCTTTCTCCACCGTTTTCCTTCAATAGACAGATCTGTTTTTCTGTGAACTACCACAACACTAGAAGGAGAAGCTGCAAAAGGGAGACAGGTAACTGATTCAAAAATTTGGATTCAAAATCTCTTACACACAGACTAGAGATGTAATCTTTTGTATTGATGGCACTGAATTAAGAAGGTTTCATACATGGTGATTCTTTATTTATTCCAGCTACGCAAACACTGGTTTGCTTTAGGGGTTCAGAGAAGCTGGAAAGATTTCACAACTCCTCTGTGTCAGAGTTTGATGGCTGGTTTTCATTTCAGACAACATAAGGGATGTACTGCAGCTATCCAGGAGCCAGTATCAAAGAACCAGAAGAGATGTTGCCCCTCAAAATAATTTTTATTCCAAGATTCATGTGCTTTGTTATATTTTCTTTTTAAAAAAAAGGAAAAAAGAGAGGGAAAAAATCCCTCTCCTCAGTAGCACTAAAATTAGCAATGCCTAGAATAGATACCAAAATTGTCTTCTTCCCCATTTATTTTGCTCAGATGTGAATGACGCTGTATCAAGCACAGAAAAGGAGCATATTAGTCTCATTCTGCTGGAAAAACAAGCACATTACATTGCTGAAATGTCAAGTTTCCACCACGCATTTGATAATAGACTGTGTGCTCAGTTTCTTGCATCCATTGTAGCAGCTCACTGAAGATCTTCTCTGCCCCTGCCAGCAGCCAGGTGCCCTTTGGACTGCACCGCTTCAGCCAGCCGGGGCTTTGCCAGTCGCCCTTCCAGGTGTGGCCTGGCATGTCAGAGGGTTGGGCATTTCAAAAATAGTTAATGCTTTTTTTAAACAACAGAATTCTACACCTGACTGACCTTTTTTTTTATTTTATAATCCCATAATTTTCCAACATGCACTCTTCCCACGAAGGATTTTGGCTACCGTAACAGGTGAAAGGTCACACCTGGACATCGTCCATCACCATGGCATTTTCTCTGCACTGCCATTGCCTGGGTGGCTGTTTGTTTTGCAGGCTGTGGTAAGCAGGTAGGAACAACTCCAGTGAGAAGGGCTCTATGCTGCCAGTGCAACTCCCCAGATGACTTCCATCATAACTTTAAGGCTCTGCATGTCATGAAATGCCCTGACATTAAGTTTCAGTCTGTTTCAAATTATACCAAATGCACATAAATCTCATTCGAAGTGGTCCTCCTCAGACACAGGCTGTGACAAGCTCAGGGTGAGAAGAGCTACATAACTAGGAAGGATTGTTATATCCTAGCTATCATTTGGGGGGAAAAAAGAAGAAAGGTACTTGGAGAACCTTTCTTCAACTCACCAAAAACCAAGACTGGAACGTATCAGTGATCATACACATCTTCTCTGAAAACTCTGGAGAGGAACTGGCTTCTAGAAATACTCTCCCTTAAGCTGCAGCCTTGTGAAACCTGCTTGTCTTCAAAATCTTACAGCAGTAGTTGAACTCTCAAGCTGTGCTGTCAGCTGCTTGGGTTTAGACACACTGCTGCTGCAGGCTAGAAAATAAACGTGGGGTCAGTACCCGAGGGATGAGTGTGTAAGAGGAGAGGAAGGAGTCTGTATCTATGAGAAGTGACCCGCTTAAAGAGCCCCAGTCACTGCCTGATCCTCTTCCCCCACCTTGCCCCCTCCTAAAGCAGCATGGGATGCCACGTTGTGCAGAAAAATCAGTGAAGGAGGAAGACTAACACACCTCCAGGCACTGGAAAGTAGTCAGCATCTCCAGGAACAGGAAGGGCTTAAAGTTGCAGTGAGCACAGAGAAGATGTTACCGGCTTGATGGAGGAAAGAAGCCCTGTAAGAAAACAAGAAAGGAAAGTGGACAAATTAGCTGAATAAATTTTCTGGTGAAAACAGCTGGATGAGCATCTCTGGAGACTAAGAAAAACGAGAAACAGAATGGAGAGATCATCATCATCTGTCCATGTTTATAATGATGACAGATATGACAGCCCATCCAATGCAAGCATTCCCATCCTGCTGTAGCACTTTCTCTTTCCAGAACAAAGATCCTTGGCAGTCACATCGAGGACAACAAAAAATTGACATTTTACTGCTGCCTCCTGTATTTTTATTTACTGTTTGCTATTTCCTTTTTTGCTTTTGTATTTTCATTTCTTCCTGTTTTGGTGATGATCAGTAAAGAGCATTACCTGCAAAACTGCATTGCTGCCTTACAGTCTTTCACAAGCTGGATCCTCTCAGAGGCTCTATAGCAGCATTTGTCCCTCATTAGGTGTCACGTAAAACACCTGCTTAAATAGTTGAGCCAAAAACTCTTCATTATGGTGTTTCTGTAGCCCAAAGGGTTTGTATTTAGCTATGTTATTCAGTTTTGTGCTCATGCCTTCTGTTAAATCCTGGTTTATGTGATTCAAGAGTACAATCTCTCCCTTCTCCCTTCACTCCAATACATTGCCAATGCAGATATTTCCATCACACTGTAGGGAACACCCCACCAAGTACCAATTATAGATCAGCAGCAGGTATGAGTTGTATTACCACCTCAGCTCTACAAATCTCGATATTTTGCTGCTCATTACATGAGGAGCCATGAAAAATGCCTTGTGCCTCTGGAGGGAAGAGGGGGAGAAATAACTGGGACCTAAGTACTCCCTTCAAAAGTTGTGCAAATGTGTTTTAAAGTTCAAGCAAATGAGTTATTGACACTTCTCTGGATGGTGGCATTCATCCTGAGTAGAGTTCTGCTTTGCCCCTGACTACCATTCATCCACACCCCTCAGTGTCAGACTGCACGGGATGGGGAGGGTAGCCCAGGCTGTCAGTGGGCTGGCAACCTGCCATTGGAACTCACAGCCACAGAAAAGACTTCAGAAGGGGCCCTGGGAATTGCAGACCAGGAAGTTAGCCATCCATCGTTACTAATGGCAGTAGGGTCTTGAAAAAATAAAGTCATTGCAGACAAGGATAAACATGGTCTCTTGGGAACAAGGCAGTGTGGCTTCTGCAGAGAGAAATCCTGACTCATCAACCCACCACAGCCCTCAGAGTGCACTAGAAAAGAGAGAGTGGGTGCAGCAGACACAGAACTGTCCAATTCTGAAAAAACTTTTGATTAGGTTCTACACCAAAGCTTATCAGAGAAACTAACTCACCACATGATGAGAAGACTTTTTACAGATAGAAAATTGGAGGCAGGACATGAAGCATAAGATAAGGCTTAAAAGCCACTTTTCAGGGTGGAAAACAGGCATCAGTAAGATCTCCACACTGTGGGATTGACTGTGAGACTGCCTTTACTTGACATTTTCAGTGAGTACCCAAACAGGGGGTGTACGGTGAAGTCCTTAAGTTTGTATGTCACAAAGTTCTTTCAGACAAGTAACTCTAGAAGGACTTCATAAAATTGAGTGAGTAGGCAATGGCTCCATAGGCAGGCACTGGAAGGCTTAGGCAACAATGAGCCTCTAACATCCAAACCCAACCCTGAGGGTGCTGGGGGAGTGCAGACAGGACAGGCTCACCTGCTCTCTGCAGGCAGCACTGTGAGACAGGGCTGGATTGACCAGTTGATGGACCACTGCTCTGATGCAGCACTCGATGTCTAACATTCTTAAACGTGCTTCTGCACACCATCCCAAGACACTTCCCAGTTCCAGTGCACATTGTGATGGAGCAAATCCCCAACCTGGCACTAAGCTTGAGATGTAAAACCCATGGAGTCCAATTTCTGCAGTCCCCAAAGCCAGTACTGCCTATTCCATCCATGTCTTCCTGGTAGTTGCTCAGCTGGCAGGCTGACCTGCCAGGCACAGTAAATATAAACCCCTTCAAGGACCACAGAAGAGTTAAAGAGAGAAGGAAGCAGATCTTGCAGATGTGCTTTCGCACACGTGCATTCTCTCACTTCCTCCTTCCCCATTATCAGACCTTGCAGAATAAAGATCTGTTCAAAACCGACAAGCACTTCACTGGAGATCCCGGCTTGCACCTCCTCAGCTTTCTCTGGATTTCTCTGGGGTTTGGTGAGCGTACTTTTAAGGTCTAGGATTACTCACCATCCCATTTTTCCTCTTCAGCCTGCCGGTGCGGGAATGCCCGTCCCCGGGCCGGGGCAGGGCAGTGCTTTCCGTGGGCAGAGGCTGCCGAGGCTCTGCCCGCTCCTCCACAGCCCGGCCGCGCTGCTGGCAGGAGGCAGTGCCTCAAACAGTCCCATTGCCACACTTTTGGCAGCCAAACCCGGCCTGATTCAATTCCAAAGTCCCGTCTGCCTTACACCACGCCAGGGCTCTCTGACCCCACGCGGCAGGTCCCTGTCCGAAACAGCTCTAAGGAAAGGAGCCGAGCCGCGGGGCAGCCGCGCTCCGGCTGCGCTGAGCGCTGCGCCCGGCGCGGAGCCGGGGCTGGGAAAGCGAGATCAGGGCAGCAAGATGTGGCGGCTTGTGAACTCTGCCAGCCCTCCGTCCTGTGTGCCTCTTGCACGGATAGGTAAAGGGTGAATTCGCTGTCTCTCCCAGGCCCTCCCGCTTCCCCGGTTGCTTGGGCTGTACTCTGAAGCCTTCCCTGCATTGCGTCCCCTTTTCCAATGCCTGGTTCCATGATCTCGGAGATTCTTGAGCTCGCTTTACCGAGGGAGGACTGATGAGCCCAGCCCGGAGAGAGACCTCTGCTACCACTTAGAGGAGCTGCATCCCAGCTCCCCTCCCCCAGCCCCTTCAACACCACCCACACAGCAATCCATCAGCATCACCCTTGGAGCATCTGGGGGCAACATGTAATTAGGAATGATGCTGTCTGCCATTTATAGACACACTACTGCAAGGAAAGGCTGGTGAGAGTAATACCCACCGACAGACTTACCTTAGAGCGTGCATCGAACATTAATGGGGAAAAGTAATGGAAAGGTGGAGGAAAGATACAGACAGGAGAGAGAAAGATGAAAGCAGCAGTGTACTCCACACAGCTTTAAACCAAAGCAGTCATTAAAACATCCTCTCGGTATGATCGTGATGTAGTTGTTTGATAAAAATTTATTTGAAGAAATAAATCAATTATGTAAAATAGGAACGTCCTCTCTTGCTGAGTAAGTAGAGCTGCATTTCCTCCATGAACCCTTTACTCAGATACAAGCCAGCAGAGACTGTGCAGGCATCCACACTCAGCATTGCCTATGCACAGGACATCATGGGGCCCATGGTGTTTTTCTCTCAAAGTCTTTTACTGCAAGAGATCTTATTTGAGATTTGCCTGACAGCTGATACTGTGTGTCTCATCTCAGGCATGCCTGCTCCTCAGTTTGGGAATGTTTCTTTCTAATTTTTTCCTATTTTGAATCTCCATCTTAATTTCTTTTTAAGTATTTAAAAACTTGGTTGTGCTTGTCACGACACTGTAAGTATTCAATATGCAGGCTGTGTGTTCACTCTGGAGCATACATCAGCTTATTGTCACAGCAAAAAACAGCTGTTTGTGAGATGCTGTAACAATTCTGCCAACACTCAGTAACCAGCTTTGGATAAAGCAAAGTGAAACAAAAGGAGTGTGAACTATGACAAGCAATGTGTGGAGTGCTAATTCAGAAGGGCTGAAGGAGATGTGAAGAGTAATTAGCCAAATAAACAAAAACAGGGGACAAATTATTTAAGTGCATTATGACTTGGAATCAAGGATCAGAGGGAGTACATGAGGACTGGAAAAACACTGGAAGGAGCTAAAGTAAAGATTCCTGCATTTGTCCCACAGAAAAAAGTCATGTAGGAGATATATGCATCAGTGAATTTCAGTTAAATAAATGAAAGTGAAAAAAAAATAGAGACAGAGAAGAGATGAAGGAAATCCAGAAGACAGTGACTGAACCACTATTTTGCTGAGTAGGAGAAAGGGAAGGAAGCAAAGGGAACAGCTGCCCACTTAGGGCACAGCAATATGGCAACAAACAGCAAAGACCTGGGTTCTGTGCTTTTGGGACTATGGCAAATGCTCTTCTAATGGAGACTTTTTCAATTGCTGTATGAAGCCAGATCAATTCCCTTCATTGCTTTGTTCTTTCACTTGGTTTGCTCATTTGCAGCAGTAGAACTGGTGGCAGTTAAACAGGATCGAATTTATATCAGGCTTAGAAATCATACTTGCTGCCTACGGTTTCCCTGCAGAACAGCTTCAAATTACACCGCACTTGCGTGAAGCTGTGGAGTTTTGTCATCTAACCATCCCACCAGTCCAGAGCACATCATGGGAGCTGCACCATTGTCATCTGACTGCCATATGCCCCAGCCCAGAACCTTCCCTCAGTGCAGTCACCCTCAGATCAACAAAAGCTTTTGCCTGGCTGAGGGTTTTCAGGACCAGCTCCCCAGACAAGTAGGATGGCCTGTCTACACCATTAGCTAGCTAACAACCATCTTTTATCTATTCTTCATGTGTCTATCACCACAGGATTCCAACACCACTCACACCACGTTTCATTCATCTGCTACAGATTGGAATGAACATTCAGCTGAAGTTTTATTAAAGCACTTGTGGATTTTCATGAATTACCTTTTAGTTTTGTGGATTTTTGCAGTTCCTTCAATAGCTATTGCTTAGGGGTTTTCACACTATGATCCTCGCAGGTGACTGAATTCTGTATAAAAGATGTCTAGCTCTGTTCATTTGGACTGCTCACATTGAGGGGAAGCGAGAGGTGCATCCTTCTTTCAAGATTCAAATAACATTCATTGACATTACAGAAAATTACTTGTGGCCTCAGAGAAGAAGGAAAAATCCAGATTTTAGACTGCTTTTGTAGTTTTGAGTGCTTCCTTTAGGTGTGCAATGATGTAGCTCTATTTTCACACAGAAGGAATCCAGCTGAGAGCATGTTTTATTATAACTCCAGATGATGTTCAAGAGGATGAAAAACTCATTTTTCTCAGGTGGTCAGAGAACAATTCCCAGTAAACTGACATTCTTTCCTCTCTAATCTGAATTCTGCAGAGGAATTCAAGTTGTTTATAAGCCATTTGAAAGATGTTTAAAAAAAAGAAAGGATGGTCCTGGACTTTTTTACATTTTCAATTACTTTTCAATCTCTTAAGAACAGTCATTTAGGTCAGAGTAGTTAAACTGCTATAAAACAGCTGCTAAAGCAGTCTTCTATTGTAAATAAATGGCAATTTTACAAAACATTCGCATTGCACGACTACATTAGAATAAACACAAATCTGGATTTTAAAAAACACTTAGGAGGGGAAGGGCTAGGCCCAAGTAGGGATTCATGACCTCACGAAAATTTGAGTCCATGGCAAAAGTTTTAACAAATTTTATTACTAGTAGGTCATGTCTGATATTAAAAAAAAAAAACCAAAACTACGGGGAGGTCCAAATGAGCTCCACACCTCAGAGGGAAAGCCAAGTTCCTGCTCTTGCCGTCGAGCAGGGTGATATATCACAGCCATAGCTATAGCTTCTGAAATGGCAGCTTCTTAAAACATTGGCTTCAAAACAGTTCCTTTTCTTCAGTTTAACCAAGGGAATTATCACAGGAAAATAACTAGTGTTGAGCTACACATTGATGGCCCTGGTGAACGGTAACAGCACTTAGCACTCATCACTCATAGCAGTTTTCCACTTCAAAGCATCATGAATGTCACCTCTGGGACATCCTGAGGAGGTGGAAGTCCTCACTGTGCCAGAGCCAGCTAGGGAACATTGGTGCACTGATGCCAAGTGCACATGGGATGGAGGCAGGGAGAGGAATCTGTGATCTCTCAACCCTGTAGGTATATGCTCTGGATGTGGATATAATCTGTCTTTTCCAAGGCAGGGTGGGGTCTTCACCCATGCAATTAAGGACAGACCAATTTCAGTTCCACCCTCTAGCTGTGACAGCATACAAGCAGCATAGACACAAGGCCCACTCTCCTTGAACCCTCTTCAACCTCCCACTGCCAAATTTCCCTGTCTCTTGTGTGCTCCAAGACCTTGTAGCCTTCATAGATAAGTTGGTATAGGATTTGCTCTGGAGTGATTGAAAGCAAGGAAGTTTCATATTGTCAAACAGCTTATAAATCCCTTAAATTATCCTCCTTTCCATTTCCACAAAATAAAAATGTCTGTAGGAATCACCATCCAATGCTTGGCTGATGAGCAGCACTGCCACGGTATCACCGATGCAATCGCCTGTCCCCAGAGCAAGAGGCAGAGCCATGACCAAACTCAAGTTCAGCTACAGTAAGGAAGTGTTACTCATGAAAGGAGATGGGGAACTTGAAGCTTCCTCACTATCCATCTTCCAAAGCAGGTAAGAGCTGCAACATCAGCATGTTACTGGTTCTGTAAATCTCCCTTTCTGTCTCATGCTCTGCATGGCTGCAGGTTATGTTTCCAACACAGAGCAAGAGCCATTCCCCAATTCTAGAAAGATTTTCATACCATTCCCTCATTTGAAGCACTGTTGGAGAAGAAAGCAGGGAAGTAATTTTCTTGCTTCCGCTTTGTTTCCAGCAAAAACCAGAGCTGTTCAGAGCACAGGTGATGCAGATCTAGTGTCCGATTCTCACTGCAATGGAAATCAGATGTGTGCTGCTGGCCTTGATGGAAATTAGTATCATAAAGCTGGCATTAGTGAGCAGAGGAGCTGCCCATGACCTGCTCTCCAGCAGCCCCTACAGCTCCTTTACAGATGCAAGTCTTGTGAAAGCAGCCAGAAATAATTTTGATTACATTTTGGTTGACTATGCTTGCAAGTGTGTATGTATGTGTATATAGGGAGGAGTTACATAAAGACCAGGGCAGACTACAAATGGAAGCTGTTCTTTCCAAATTTTACACACTACTTGAGTCACAAAATATTAGCTGCACCCAACCCAGTGAACTCCCTTCCCTCTTTGTTCATACTCACTCTAGTATATCCATCATTTTTGATTCTCTGCTGATTTCCATTGTTGGGGCTTATTTTCTGTGACTTGAGAACCTGAAATTACACTATGTATCTTTGTAGTTCATTGAACTAACCAGCATTTATTTTAATTTAGTAAGGAAACATTTGGCTGGGTGTGACCAAATAAATACTGTGTCTAAACCAACACAAATATACTTTGCAAAAGGCTATAAACCTGTCTCAGAGCTCTAATGGTATTGCAAGTCAATGAAGCTTCAGTGTTCTCATTAACATGATTCCATCAGACCTCTATGTTGCATATTATTAATTTTTAACAATAGATTGTAATATAATTTATAGCACTGTGGGGCAACAAAGGCTGGATCCTGATAGTAATCCAACCTTTTAGGTTGATAATGGTTTTAACACTGACCTAATATTCAAAGGTAAACGTGTACAGAGGGCATCAGACCTAATTATAAATAGGCCAACAGGGATAAAACACATCACTAGTCTGCATCAGTGAAGATAAAACTTTCCTTGGGAGCAAATCTTGTCACAAGATTATGAAGAGTTTTGCTGCTAAATTTGACACAAAAAGTAACCAAAAGCTTTGCTTTAAAGAAATACATTAACACACTTTTCTCACCTCTTGAAATTTAATTTTTGTTACAAAAGGAATAAAATACAGAACAGCTAATGTTAAGCTGGGTACCTATAATTTAACTCCATTTGGAAGTCAGAACAAGCGTATATTTATGAAGAAAAAGCAAGCCTTCCAAATCTCTGTGGCAATATGCTAAATGGATGACATTAGTAGCCTTGCATTGTTGCTCTCCATGGCCTGCTGATGCACGAGAGTGAACACAACCAGTTCCTGCCATGGACAGCAGCTCCCAGTCCCTCAGCACTCGCCGAGCACTCGCAGCCCCGTGACCCCATCTCCAGGCAGGAGGGACACAGCCATGAAATGTGTTTAACCCAAGTAGGAGTAACTTCCTTTGAAAGGCAGCACAAAATCATTTCCTGGTTTAAAAGGCATTCTTATAATCAAAATATGAATTAGTATTGTGTATGCATATTTTCTAACTCAGTCTTTTGTGCTGTATCTAGAAATACAGTACAGCGGTAATAATGTAATTAGTATTTTCACTAGCTAAATTATAGAGCTGGCTGCAGAATAAAGCATAGTAGCATCAATATCATCACTTAAGTCTTATACAAAAATAACATCAATAGTTCTAGTATAGTCACAAGATACAATAATTTTCTCTTTCTCTGTGATCCCTTTAAATTGTGTCAGATGAGGAAACTCACAAAATCCACTCACTTTTGTTCAACTCCAGTTCTAAAAATCAGCATCTCCAAGATTTCGCAGGTAAATTTTTTTAGGTTCTTGAACAATTTTTCTTTCTGAATATGGTATTAGTTATAAAGAACTAAAGTTCTGCTGCATCAATCTCTCATATGAATTTAATTTGCCCAGCACTTCTGTAAGTTAACAAAGGAGTAGAACAGATACTTCACAGAAGAAGATGATGAATCATAGGGATTTGTAATAATTATCTAAGACCATAAAAGCAATCCTATGTCTGTGCAAGAAGTGGAGCCACAGGCTTTGCAATCCAGTCCTACTCCATATTTCCCTTCCCCCGTGGTCACAAAGGGAGATCTAAAATTCCAACAACCAAGATACTGGAAACCAAGCAGCCATTAAGGAAGAGAATGAGGCAAACATACTTTCACAGATTCCTCACATGGTGAGACAATTGTCTGCCACCCTTACATACCAAGAAATCAGAGGACTCTAATTCATAACCAAGTTGAAAGCACCCCATGGTATTTTCCAGGCCTAAAACTCCCCTTCAGCCAAACTAATTCACAACCCCCTAGACCAAATCAAGAACACTTAAAGATCTACTCACACTCCATCCACTTCCTAATTACAGTAACTTTATGCTTTACTTCACAAAATGAGATTCATTTCCTCCACCAGTTCCATTCAACTCCTTCAACATTTTGTTCATTTGTTTGTTAAGATGCAGATCTCCAGCAGCTTGATCACTTCAGATGAGACAAAGCAATCCCTTGGTAAATCCCTCTGGACATGCAGAACATATTATATGTACAAGAGTTGAACTCCTTGAATTTCCCCTTTTCAGATCCTCTAGGTTTCCAGTCATTCGCATAAAGAATGGAGCTTTTGTAGGCCAGTTAATCCATCCGCTGAATGAAATATGGTAAAAGTTCTACACATTCACATGTTCTGTCAAGGCCCTGGTTTACATCTGTAGATGTAATAATAACTGTAGTAATGCAGACAAAAATCATGGCTCAGGCCCCCAGAGAAGATCTTTAGAGAGTTGAGTTGAAAACTCCTGATGCTGCAGTCAAAGGAACGGACAAAATGATTTAAGGGCTTACATTTATTTCTGCCAAAGCACTAGCTTAATTTTCTTTGTGTGTTTTAATAAGCCACCTCTGTGAGAGGGACTCTTACCTGAAATGCCTGTATGTCCTAACCTCTGAAGTAGGCACCACTGAGCGGTAAGCTGAGACAAACATCCAAAGGCAGTGTGAGGGCCAAGCTGCAAAATGAGCCTGCTGTTCATCTTCTCTAGCACCCCAGTCACACACTCACATGAAAACAGCATTTGGACGAATTAAAATGCAAATCTACATTTTATTATATGAACTTGAGACAAATGATACACACTTGAAGCCTGCCAGAGTAGCTATTACAAGCATTAATATAGTTTTAGATGATGACTTAAACCAAATAAGAGGATGGAATAGAAACACTGAAGAAACATCTTGTGAAACACTACAGGAAAAATGCAACTCTTGCCATAGTTACATTAGTAAAGTACAAATTAGCAGTAATTGTGCTGTAAAGGGCTAGATCTGCCTTGCGCAGACATGTACCTCCAGGGTCGCCTCCAGCCACAAGG
>VZTZ01043086.1:570166-600685 GCA_013400955.1 Drymodes brunneopygia
GAGAGAGAGTGAAAAAGACAGAAAGATAATGCAAGATGTCAGCTGCATCTACAGCAAAACCAGATGCGTTTAAAACCAGCTCTAAGAGTTACAGATTATAAAGGCAGAAGTATTTTGTAAGCTTCCACACTGGTCAGACATTAAGCCATAAATTTGACTGTATTTCAGTGTAAAACAAGAGCCTCAAATGAGGAAGGGAGTGCCTAAAAGGCTGAAGAAAAAGAACAAGATTTCTTCAATGCATACAGGCAAACAACCTTCATTTCTGTGGTCCCTCTAGGCTGCACAAAATCAACAGACAGGTAAAGAAAAAGCAGGAGAGCACAGAGACTTCTCTCCATTATATGCTCCACAGAAGCGTCAGGAACAACTGTGATCTTTTTGTTGTGGGAACTGAACAGACGTCTGTTTTCACATATCTCCCACAACAAGAATTGCCAAGGAGGAACTAACAAGGAGACAGGATATGGCCCTTTCCCTGCCTTCCTCCTCCACACTGTGACTTCCAGGCTGGATAAGATAGCTGAAAACTCACTTGGAAGGGGCCGTTAAGAGAGAGAGCACCTCTGAGACACAGTCCCGTCCCCCAGTCCAACCTGAGACAGCACAGAATTGCACAAACCCTGAAAACACTAATGCTAAAATGCACAGTCCAGCATGAAAAACAAATAGCAACCCATTTTGAAGCACAGCTTGGAAATAAGGCTTTTACTGTGCTATAAATAAGCCCACAGAAGCAATAGACCACAGCTCTAAGCATAAGAAATTCCCAAGTACAGGAGAGAAAAATGCTTTTACTATAGAGAACTTAATTTAAAAGTATACTTCAGAAGAGCAAATGCCAGACAAGTATAGTTTAATAACACAGGCAAAGGAAAAAAAATGAAACAAAAAGTATCAGCTGATATGAAGGGCACAAAACCATTTCAATAGCAAGCAATGTCCAAATATACACTGGATAACCAATTGCTATGCATTTGGCTCATTAACAGCTCCAGTCAGCACGGGGGAGCAAAAGGGACTGGATACTGTGCAAATCTCCAGCCTTTGAACAGGCTTAGTAAGAAGACAGGACAAATTAAACTGTGGCAACATTTAATCAGGAACCTGCACTACCAACACCAGTCATAATCAGAACTGAGTATCAAGAGTGTTTCACTTGGCCATTTCCAGAAAGAACATCTCACCAACAGTTCGGTATACCCTGCTAACAGGTTACACTGCAGAGTATCACACAAAACATAGTCTATAGTTGAACAGGATTCCCAACACGTGCTGAACATGACAGACACTGCAAATCTCCCCATTAGTTAACAATTACTTACAAATTTTAAATATTTTTATTAAATTGTATCACTTTTACACGCTGCATTCAAATGAACAATGTAATTAACAACTAACTTTCAAAATTTTGAGAGGGATGAGAAAAGATTTGGAGCTTTTACACTCATTTGAGACTGAAAATTAATCAGGATAAAAGGAGTGAAGTATTTATATTATTGTAAAATACTTGACTTAAGTCACTCCTGTAAAGACAGCTTGTACTTTATCTAAAACAGATGTGACTGGGATATATGTGATACCTTGGCTAAAAATATTTGCACGTGAGTTAATATTCCACTTAATCTCAAGAGGCAAGGAAGAAAAAACCACCTTGCTTATAAGAAACAGTTTCCCCAGTCTTAGGATGAATTACGGCAGATTCCAAATGAAACAGTATCCAGCTGTATCAGACAAAAGAACAGGATCCAAACTGCTTTTGAAGGGGATGCTTGAGGATCCTGAGAAAATAATGACACCTTTACAGTGACTTCTTCTTTGGAAAGATAGCTTCCTTGCTAAATGGGAAACAATTAACATATTACTCACCAAGCAGAGCCTTTTCTTACCTTACTAAACTGCCCAATAATGTGCTTCATAATATTGGGAGGGGCCTCGTGAAGCAATGGTTCAAGTGCTGGAAGATACGTGCATTTCTGAAGAATGTTCTTTAAGGCTTTCTTAGTCTATTGAAATGCAAAATAAACTTTGTCTAGTAAGACATCAATGAAAACAACAAGAATTCATAGATATCACTGAAGTCTGATCAAAAAAGCAAATTGATCAAATTTTCAATGAGCAATTTCTGAATAGAAACTATGATATCAGGTCACTTAATGAAGAATCAATTTTCTACTTAGATTTATTAAACCTCAAAACCCACAGTGCATCATATTCTTATTATGTTATCTATGGTCAAAGTAATGGCAATTTTCCTTTGACTATAATGAAAGCTGGAGTAGACCCTGTAGCTAAATTGAAGTACTCTAATAAAATAAGAAAGTTAAATCAAAATACACTTTAAAAGATCATATTTTAGAAGTGGCTTACTAGGAGAGGCTGCTGGTCTGGGATAGCAAAGTGCAGTACTGTCCAGGCAGGGGGGAAAAGAGAGAGTGAAACAGTTGTGCATTGGTGCATATTTCTGAAAACAAACTCAACATTGACTGATACAAGCAGTAGTGACCTTCTTGGACAGGATGACAGGTACAGCTAATTTGGCTTCAGTAATTTTTGGACCACTGGAAATCACTATATAAAAGTTACTTTACAGATCTGGAATGGGGAATTTCAGTGGAATGTACAGAAGCATAGTGCAACACAGGACATCATATCCTGTCCCATTACACTCTTCTGCTGGTTCACTTACTGTTGCTCAGAAATACACTTTACTAAACTGCAACTCCACCAGCTCCCACACAAGAAAAGGCCCTAACCATGGGCAGTTGCATATTTTAAAGAGCAGAGCCTTGATCAGCTGTTACAGTTTTATTATAATAATAAAAATGTAAGCAAAATTACTACAAAGACTGTAATATTTTCCATAAGAGCTTATACTTGCAAAAAAAGAAGTAGATAATTAGAAACGAGTCACAAGAAATTACAGCATTTATGGGTCTATGCAATTCTGATCAAAACTAGGAAAAAAAATAAGGGATTAGACTGCAGTGGCTATAATATATTATTTGGTAGCCACCATATGCACATGCATCAGGACCAGCCAGTCCCCTAATAAATTACACAGCCTTCAGACACCCTGCACCCAGGAAAGCTGTGACTCAGTGAGCATCAATAAAAACACATATAATTTAGTAGTTTTTAAGCACTTAAACCTCTTGATTACAATTAATATACCATACTGTAAATACTAGAAATCTACTTGCTTTCATTTTAAGATCTTCTGAGCTGCGTGTGTCCACATAGATATCGAGCAGCGTGGGCAGCACATTTGCTACTGCAACATGACGTGCATGCTCAGTAGTGTGTCTCCCAATCTGTCCCAAGGCCCAAGCAGCTGCTGCCTTAATATGATCTTCATGTTCTTCTATCAAGCAGATACTCAGTGGCTGTATTCCCTGTAGCATTAATCAAAAGCACAACCTTTACAAATGTAGACCAGGAAATGACAATGCGAAACAGATACAGATAGTTAGAAAATGTTTCTCTATTTACCCTCTTCTTCTAAAAGAAGCTGTAAGAGAATGCAAGTTAGTGGTGTCATATTTTTACATCATCATGATTAGCAAGAATTTTTAATAAATCTTAATAAATATAGTTAAAGAGAAACAGATTCAACGTTCTAAGTCAGAAGGCAGTTTGAACAAACATACAAATTTAAAGTATAAAAAGAATACACAACATCACTCAGACTGTACTGAGTAAACGTTGCAGTTTTTCTCAGACTGAAAATGAAAGAATTTGAATGTCTATGATTCTGTGATATCAGTTTTAAGATCAGAAGGGCTCAATCCCTGAGTCTTTCTTTTTCATCATCCACAGCACTAAATTCCAAGTTATCAACCTCTTCTTGAGTCCAGTAGTTCATGTTTGACTCATCCAAGCACTTCCAGAAAGGTTTCAACTCTTGATTTGCAGACATCAAGAGATGGAAATCTCACATCCAGCTGTTACTAAAGTTGTTCTGGTTCAGGGTCTTTATACTTTCTCCACAACTACTTAGTAGATGGTATTTTATGCCAAAACACTCAAGCATTTCATGCTACTTTAGGTAAGGCAAGGCTACTAAACCTCTATCCTGAAAACCTTTTTCTCCATCCCATGAATACTTCTTTAGTCTTTTCTGCACAGTTTTCTGCTTTGTTTTTTGGGTCTTTTTCCCAAGATCCTTTTCAAATACAGACAGTGGAACTATATATATATTACTACTGCAGATAGATTAACTTCTCTTTTCCAATAATGCTTCATCTTCCACTCTTTCATACCACAAAGGACTAAATTGTTGTGGGTTTTTTTGCCACTGCACTAAAGCAGAAGACCACAATGAAGTGTTTGTCCAGTATGATCCCAAAACTCATTGTTCAAAATTCATCCTTTCCAGGTTAGAGAACCACGGAATGGAACTATCACTTCACATCATAACATCATCAGTGTCTAACTGCATATGGTTATGCCACAGGGCTCTTCTTTCAAATGGTTCCAGTTTACCAAGCCCTGTCTTCAACACTATGTACCACTCCACAAGCTTAATTTCCCCTGAAGCAATTTTTTTTTCAATGGGTTTTGGGTTTATTTGGGTTTACTATTATTTCTTTTGTGGATCATTCATTAACGTATTTAATTTCATCAAAGTTTGCCCAGATCCCTACAACAGCTCTCATGGCAGTTCCATTCAGTTATGATAGGAATCGTTATTACTCTTCAAAAATCTAACTTAGGGGCTTTCTCCAGAACTTAAACCTGGTTCCACCCCACTTAATGTCAAGCACTCAACAGCAGGAGCATATTGGCTCTAGGCATCTCTGAAAGTGGAAAGACAGACACTTCCACAGAAGAAGGGCCTCCAGAGACAGCAAGAAAAAGCATCTATTTCTTTAGCTTTAAAATACAGAAGAGCATTTTTTGATCACTCCTACTTTCCCTGCATACTGTATTACGTTATGTTGTAGCAACTTTCATTTTTCAACTTGCATTTCTACTAGAAGACATTTCTGTTCCTCTGTTTGTATTGTTTTGTTGCTCCACTCATACAGTATATTTTGAATGACTGACATAGTGTGAAAATGAGTCAAAAATGTTAGTGAAATTATTTCCTTCCTTCTGTCATTAGTTAGCATTATTCACACCAGACTACTAAGCCAGGCATTAATTTCACCTATTGCAAACATTGCAAATTCTGCCTCTTCTGTATCAGCGTCCAGCAGAATTTATTTAAACCTGAAAATGTGTATAACTTTACTCATTTGAAATGTCACTTGCTCAACTGAATCAAACCACACTACATTAGAAACTGAGGTCTTTTCAAGTCTGAAGATTGCTGTTGCAAGACACTCTAGCAGTACTAGCAGAGTCATGCTAGTACAATGAAAACCATGCCAATAAACAGGGTTGTTTCAAAAAAGGTTTTGATGTAGCCACAAATACACATTTTAAGAGGAAGCAGACTACAGAAATTCAGTGACTTATTTTCTGTACCCATGTAATTGCAACACAGAAAAATCATGCACTGTAATACCAACTAATCCAGGACGTTTTGTAAAAGGTTCAACACCATAAAGACACCCTTTTATCAGGTTACCACATAATTTCAGTTATAGTAAGCAGCAATACTAGGAGAAAGTGCATTCATTGAGAGCAAGTATATAATCCTGCCACAAAATACATTCTCTGCCTATGTTAATTTGTGTCTGTACCAAAGAATACCGCTGAAGAACTACAGGAAGACAACAAAGTGATAGCTAACCTTGGAGACAATCACTGCCATTGACAGGTTCTCCGAATGAGCCGCCACATAACCGAGTGTCATGATGCCAGGCAGTCTGACAGTCCCTCTGCAGCTGCCAATACAATCAATCACAGCAGCCACTCCGCCTGAATTTACTACAAGCTGTGAAAGCTGAAAAGATAAACAGAAGAGATTAGATACTGTGAAGTATCAACAGGCATAAAGTACTACATCGGAGAAGTCTTTTAATGTATTGCTCCTGATTTACAAAATAAAGCTGGAATAAGAGCAATGCATCATACAGACTGTTGGGAACACACGGCAGCACAAAGTTTTCAGGAATGAGCCTGATTTGCTACTGTGTTTTTGATTGACTTTACTGCAAGGAAATCAGGGTTCTGAATTCTTGATGGTGTACAGCATGGAATGACGTATTCTCAATTCCATCATCACACACCAGAGAAATGTGCAAATGATAGCCTATCACATGAATGATCTTGAAGATGCACCTACTGGGCCAGAAACTGTTTCATCCTAGTGCCCCCTCATTCCCAAGCTAACATCCTATGTTCTGTGCAGTGACAGAGGGAAAGGCCCGTTCCTCCTCTCTGCATTCTAAATTACCTCTGTGGCATAAAATCCTTTGTGGATCCTCACGCCAAGGCGTGAAGCCAAGGACAACTGTTCTGGATGTGCAACACCGACTTGGGCTGCACTATTCTGCCACGTTAGCATGCTCTGAGGGAAGTGTCCAGGGAACACACTGGATGGGTAATGGAGTCTGCCCCAGAATGCCAAATTACATAGCCTTGCTTATTAATGATAATCAAGCTATGTAACATGGGCTTTTTCCAAAAGGAAGCTTTTCACATCACTTGAAGGACAGCAGTAGAATATGTAGGATGTCAATAATGCATAGAAATGAAAATATTTTTGCAAATTTATTATTATTATTATTATAATATTTTAGGTATATCCCATTCTCTCTACAGATTCCAAAGCAAAAGGAACATGTTCTTAAAAGTCAAAATTAAATGAACAAAACTGAGGCACATGAATTCCCAGTCCAGTTGATTTCTATAAATATGAAATGCACTTCTGTCTTAGAGCCTTTAAAAGGGGATTGTTTTCTTCATGAAAGAGCCAGATGAAATTTTTAGTTATTACTTAGGAAAATCTGTTCCCATAATTGTGGATTACATCCAGTGGCAACCAAGTCCTATGTCTGGATACAGCCACGTGCACTGGATGTGCAGAGCTCCTGTTGTGTCCCTCAGCCCTCGCTCTAAGTCCCTCTGATGCTGACCTTCACATGAATTTTACTGCAGATGCAGATAGAGAGCCAAGATCCAAAAGCCATGAGTCTCAAATGACACAGCCAAGTCCTCCAGAAATACCATTTGCCAGCCTGTCTCCACTGCAATGTGTTGCTTGAATAGAGTTGCCCAGAGATGGACAGCCATCTCTGCCACTCTGAAGTCAGACATGGATGGTGACTTCCCACTGGGAGTCACCAAGATACTTCCTGCTGCTCCTTCGAAGAGCTGCAAGCATGGCCAGTTCCTCTTGCATGGAGGATCTGGTGCCAGCAGCTCTTCTGACATTACCTGCAATCCATAGTTTGGTCTCTGGCTTCTGACTCTAGGGCCCACCTTGGATAATGATAATTTCTTCACTTTTTTGAGGAAGTGAAGTTGCCCATGAGGTACAGAGAGAAAGCAGGAAATGTGCCAAAACTGTAAACTTTTATCACCAGCTTAAAGAGTGGCAGGCTGAAGAAACTGCACAACATTCATGTTTAAACACTTCTCAGTTGTTAAGTCAGTATCATGATTTTGAAATGACTATGCTCACATTAGTGTATTCCACAATTGACGGCTTATATTTCATTCCAAAGTCATATTTGAGCCTTTTAATTATCTCTGTGGTCTGGCAGATTAACATGGTTATAATTATATGGTTTTCCTATTTATTTTGTGTTGACTTTGCCAAACATCCCCACCTTCCTATGGGCAAAAATACTGTAAATGTTCAAACTCAAATTACAAACTCAAGTTACCATCAGGTTTATAATAAATAAGAGAATTTTTGACCTTCGCTGACATTGGAAAAATAATTAAAATGTGATCCCAGCATTACTGAAGATTTTTAAAAAGACACACACCATCTATTATTGTTAAAGGATGATCTTGCAATTTATTAGCTGGTATCATAACTTCTGTGAGGCTTTTCTCATAATATTTTTAATATCTAGGACTGACAGTACTGTCAGCCAAGAACTCCCTCTCTGTGCTGATATCTCATAGAATGAAGTAGCTAGGTATACATTTTATGATTCCCAGTTTCCTAACCCAATTCATATTCAATACACATCTCATAATATCAGCAAGCATTTCCATATTTTCCAATGAACATGCCAAACAGCCGTTTGCCCTCCCTTTCAAAAAGCAAATGACAGAATAATCCTGTATTTTATTTAAAGTGTAAAATCTAATGATATGACCTTGTATTTGCATTTTCAAGGTTTTACCTCAGGCGTATGCTTTGCTATCTCTCTAATTAAAGTTGCACCATTTTTCTTGACATATTCATCTGAATCCTTCAGGCATGTGAGCACAACTGGGAAAATTTCTGCTTCAACCACCAACTCTGCAAGATCCACTGAATGCTTTGCTATTTGGCTTAGAGCTGACAGCACCTGACGCTAGTAAATAAAAATTGTTATAAAATCAATAGTATACAAACATCCCACAACACACACTCCCCCTGCACACAAAAATCTATTGCATCAAGGAAAACAAAGCGGGATAGGGAAAACAATTACAGCTATTTTACAATTCACTGAGTCAATTCATGCACAAATATAATGGCACAGAACATTCGCTGGTTCCTGAATAAAAGTTTCTCTTTCATTTTATCCCATTCAAGCTTGTATGTGTTAAAAAAGAAAATACATATACACACTATTTAAAACCGTAATCTAAAATTTAGTAGAATCTATAGAAAGTATTTTTATTCGCATAAATTGGATCTGTCAGATCTTATGTTAAGAAATCTTTGTGGCATTTTTATGTTGTCTTCTCTTTGTTAGAGTAAGACAGAAAATTCATAAGAAACAATTTTTTTGTCAATTAAACCCTAGTGATTAAACCTCTGACAACAGCTATTCATATCAGATAGTATATTCTAAAATACAACAATAAGTTCACTATTAACTGGCTTATCATATAATCTTTAGTATGCAAAACCTTTTTTTCTAACTGAAATGTGCAAATTTTATCTACTAAAAGTATCTGTTGCATTCTTCATATACTATATATTTCTTAAAAAACCCCGTACTATTCACTTTAAAGATTAGTTCAGTTGTTCCTCACAGAGCTGCAGTTTATATCCACTAGCTAAATTTGTAAATATGTTCGGAATTCTTTGTCACTACTACACAGTTACATTTTGTTAACACCCAAAACAAGAGCTTCTAAATAAATATGCATATCCATGTCTTCGATTCAATCTCAAGTAATGACTGGTATAATGGAGATTAAAAAAAAAAAATTAAATGTACCTTCAGTTTAGCATCAGGGTTCAGGATCATATGAGCTAAGTGACCGATAGCTCCTGCATCCACTACTGTCTGTGCTAACTCTGGAGAATGCTTTGAAATATCACTGAGAGTTGAAGCAGCAATCCTTTTCAAAGCAATTTCTGGCTCCTGGATACAGAGCACTAAAAGAGGAACAGCGCCTGCATCCACCACAGCTTGTGACAGTTCTGTAGGTCCAAGGAAAGTAATTAAGTGAGTATGGGTGACTGACCCTTGTGCAAGCCATTTTTCACCCTGACAGATACAGCAAAGGAAAAAGGGGAGGGTGTAGTTCACTGTCTCGACATCTGCATTTCAAATCAGCCCTCCTGGTTTCATAAACCGTGTGGACCAATCCACAACTGAAAAGAATGCAGGTCAATAGATGGACCCCCATTTACATGCACACATTTGAGGTAGATTAGGCTGAAATGGTTTGTTATTCTGTTTTCTTTTTCTTTTTTTAAAGTAAGCAGATGTCAGCTGTTTAAACCCTGGCTATTCTACACTGATCAATAGGAAAGCATTTTATGCATGGCTAACAACAACACAGAAAGCCAAAGTACCAAAATTTTACCAACCAGCTAATTAGAGTGCATTTTACCCTCTTTAAATGATAAGCAGATATTAGCATAGATCAAATGCCAAAAACAAAAATACAAAAAACATACATAAAAGATTTATCTTACATAAAAGATTGGAAAAATGGAACTTGCTGATCAAAACTGGTCTTTGCTACCATACATGGGATGAGACAGAATTTATACTTTAATGACAAAAAAATGTTATCATATACAATTAGACAAATGAGAAATATCATCCGTGATATTGTGTGTCTGAGATTAGCACAATATCCTTTACTAACTGCACCTTAAACAACAACAACAAAAAATCTCAGCATGTGATTAGCTGACATGGACAAAAATTACCCTATTAGAAATTCATTAGCTCTCTCTGTGTTTGCAGCATTAATCACAGTCCTAAAATGAGAATTACTGGATATCAGAAGCAAAATTTACATTATAACCAAGCTGTGTTGTTTTAAAATAGTGTTGAAAAGTGGTAAAAACCATAGGGGATTCAATAATCTATTAGGTTCTTCGTTCAGTTTTGCTACACCTTATTATGCATATCCATTATTATCTTTAACATTTATCTTGACTTACAGTACCATGGCAACATATGGCTGTTGTATTTCAAGACTCTAACTTAGCTTTTGATTTATAGTCCATCCATAAAGAGATTTTCATACTAAGAAAAATACAGCATACTTCATTAAATATACATAGACTAATATAGTTTTTCATGAAATCTGTAAGTCATGTCATCATTACATTGTTAATATCCAAATAACATTCCAGACCAGATTTGTTTTCAATTAGTGACTTATAGCCACACACTGCAATAAATGCAATAAGTCAAATATTTACACTGTATGTTATTTTATGATACAATATTTTAAAGAAAATATAAATATTACATCCAAAAAATTAAATAATGCAGTGATTTTTAAACTAATACAATATCCTGAAATTAGCTTAGCTGGCTAGAGCATGGTGCTAATAATGACAAAGTTGTGGGTTCAACCCCTGTACAGGCCATTTACGTAAAAGTTGGACTTGATGATCCCTGTGGGTCCCTTCCAAATCAGAACATTCTGTGAATCTGTAAAATTAACTCTACAAAGTTCATTTTTCAAATAACTATTTGACTGAAAATGTAATGCATGCATCCTCAAAATACACACAAATCATAAGATTTCAACAAAATTCAAATGCTGTATCTGCAGTTTCAAAAATTTGAAGTGAAATGTACCTGAAATGTATGTAAGAACAAATCTGAAAACTAGCTAATCAATATAAGTGATATAAGCTCCAGGCAGCTTTTCATGGAAAAAGCCATGCTCAATTTCTTCAGGTTGTGTTTGGCTGCTCTACGCTGACCAGGTGGAATATGAGGTGATCCATACAGTCCAGATTAACCCATCTGACTGTACCTCAGAACTTCAGACCAACCAGTTCCACTGCCCACAGTCTGCTGGGAAATGCTAGTATCAAGAATCTGATGTCAAGAGGGACATAGTGCTAGAAAAATGGGCTTCTTTGATGTCTTATGAGCTAAAATCATGAAGTTCAAGCAGGGAGAGAAAGAGCAATACTTTCAGGTCACAGTTATACTCAGGCATGCAAAAGTAACTGCAAAAGTTATTTCAAAAGAGCAAACTAAATCTGATTCAATTTAGATCAGCTCTTGCTGTTAGAAGTCTGATATAATTTAAATACTGATGGTTACTGTTGGTCATGGGTAATTAAATGGTTTTTCTTCCAGTGGGGTTTATAAGGTTCATGGCTAATAACTTACCACATGGAGGGCTGGACCATGTGTCAAGACAGACAAGTCGTAAATGGACTGTCAGAAAAACAAACAAGCTGAGGCAGGCAAGAAAGGAAATACAATACTTCCCATCATGTTTCCCTGCAAATTCAGCCCAAAATTATAATTCTAAGTATTAATGATTCCATTATAAATTGTGATTTTTTTTTTTTTAGAAAAGGCTCAATTAATCTTCCTACTTGGTAGAGCATCTTTAATGTGGACTATACACCAAAGATTTCGTGAAACTTTGCCATCCAATTAGAAACACAGACAGAGGTGGGAAAAAATTAAGACTGAGAAGCAGTTAGAGGTGAAAAGAAACTTGGCAATAAGAAATTTTTAAAACCAAATATTCATTCAGAAAAAATTAAAATAACTAAAACAAATTACAAAAATACTCTTCCCAAGACCATGCTAAGGCTGTATTATAAGAGCAAAGACAAGACCCATAGCTGCAGAGGAGAGAGCAGAGAAAAGCTAATGTATGAACCTCATTTAATTCCACAGGTCATGAAAACCACAGGCTTGAAACTCACACTGGGGTACAACTTAAGGAACTTGTCCAAGTACATGATGATAAAGTTGAACTTCTTCCTGTGTGAGTGGAAGTAGGAAATATAACTCCGTATGTTCAGAGACAAGAGAACTATGGCTCAAAACTGACCATAAATTGATCGCTTTCACCGAGATCTACATGAGGAAGATTTTAGCAAGTGGGGATATTGCAGATAAGACTCGAATGGATGTAGAAGAATGACAGATTTTAGAGTCTGAGATGCAACCAGTTCAACTAGAAGTTGTACTAGAATTGTGCTGGTTTGTGTCAATATAAAAGTACTCATCAGGGACAAAGAAATTAAATCAAAGTAAGTTGAAGCCTCATCATGAGCTTATGTGATCAGGAAGAGTGGAAAGCCAACAAAGAGTCAAGATCCTACCTACGTAATCACTGAAAACAATGGGAAGTCTTACAGGATTATTCTAAACTAGTTTAAGGTGTTAAAAAAAACCCACTGACCTTAACACATTGGCAATAATACTATGGACTAAAAAAAATAGATAAGGGAAAAAGGATGAAGGTGTGGAAGTGAATGTCCAGGTGTTCCCCAGAGAAAGAAAATCAGTTCAGTGTTATATTGACAACATACAATATTATATCCACATAGCAGTGCAGCAGCAAAACCCCTGGCTGGAAGGAAATGCAGGTTTCAGTTCAAACCAGGGTTCTCCAACTGACCTTACTGTGGTAGCAGGTGCATCCAGAGGAAACAACAGGGTTTGACCAGAACAAGCACCAATACCATATTTTTCTGAGGACTGTGTGATTGTGTTAAGGCCACACAGAAAAACTCTAATTCCCAAAAGTAGCCCAAAGGCTGTACTTTAGAATCAGAGGTTTATCAGAGGCAATACAACCACAGTGCTAAAGATTCCACTGGAGCCAGTGGGAAAACCTTTCATCAGGAGGATGGAGGTCAGACTCAAATCACTGAAGAGCTGAGGAACCTGTTCTTGTAGCTGATGTTGCTTTGAGCAGGAAGCTGGACTAGAGATCTCCCAATGTCCCTTCCAAGCTGAACTATGATCCCTTGTATGACAGCAAATGAGCAAAATTCTGCTCTTAGCAATATGCTTCAGTATAAACAGTGTTGTTTATTTTTGTTTTCCTACCAATTTACAACATACAGAAGCAGGTATGAGACAATTAATAAATTACACCTTAAATGCAGACAAAGAAAATGGAAAGCCAAATTATTCACATACTTCAAGAAAAGAATTTTGCTCTTCCAGTGAATATGGTATAAGTAAAATGTTACAAAATATTTTTCATGGATCTGATAGTATACATGGTATTTAAAACACTTTACACTTCTTTTTAAATACTAATAGTAGAAATGATGAATGGCAAAATCACAGCACATTGATTTGTACACTTTGGAGTAAGATCAGTATCTGAAATTCAGCACAAAGGGAAAGAAAGAGCAGAACTGCTGCAAGAGCAGCTCCTAAATTTTGGAATCTGACCTGGCAAGATATCTAGCATCTTGAAACCTCATGAGACATTTGTCTTGACCTAAAATCTCATAGGCCTTCTGGAGACATCTGTTCACAGAAGAACAGCATTTTAAGAGTTTTATGTGTGAAGTCAGTATCAAACTTGCTAACCAGAGAATGTTTTCATCAGGGGGGAAAAAAAGGCTTGATTTCTCAAAATGGAAGTCTTTTCATGGGAATATACACTGCAGTTCTTAGACAGTAGCTTTACTAGGCCATGGATGCAATTTCTGATTAAAAGCAGAGGTCCTCACCACTGCAAACAGTTACCACTGAATGCTGGGAGCCTTTTATTGCACTCACAAAGACAGAGGTCCACATCCTGCCTAAAACAGATCAGGACTTTAATCCCAGAGATATGCCCTAATTATCAAACTTTTCTTACTGGGGCAAACAAATCTCCCCACTCCTCAATCTTTTCAAGAGAGAGAAAAAATCTTGTCTCAATGTTGTCCCAGTTCAGAACTGTAACAATTTCTGAAACTGAAAAACCTTTTGTGGCGGGGGGGAACCATTTCACATCCAGCTCTGTTTTTAAAGTTAAAGCTGCATTATGTGTCCACAGACAGTCAGTGACAGAAAATTATAACTGCCAAATTTTGTCAACAGGAGCATGCCAGTCTAATCCAGAGTTTCTTGAACAGTAAAGATCAGCTATTGATAAGAAAAAGTCTCTGTATCCCATTTCTCTATCTCTGTATCCCACCTCCAATAATATCCTGCTGCAAAGGCATGCTTTTAGCAGTGTAAGAAACGTATGATGCACAGACTGATCTTTTTCCTCTACTTTCAACAATAATTTTAGAGACATCCTGTGACTGTGTCACAGAGGCAGGTAAATCCCCTAAATTGGCTGTAGCTGGGCAAATTTTTTCAGGGATCTTTTGGTGGGTTTTTGTTGGCATTCAGGGTTTTTTTACTGATTACATCTAGTGATCTGCCTATGTCCTGATGCTTGCAGCTTGGTAGCACTCACAGTTTCAACCTAATTTCTGAGGACGCCGTTCTTATTGTTGTAGTAAATTGACATAAGGTATGCACCCATTCACCATCACCAAATAAATTATTCATAACCATGGAATAAAAATTTGTACAAGGAAATACCCCCACATCACCTCCATCTTTGCAGACAATGCTGTCACAGAGTGAACTGGATCACCCTAAAGCTCAGTCAGCATTCATGCAGTGAATAGCATGAAGGGCAATTGAAGTGAGTCAATATTGATTTAGCGACATAACAAAACTGCAGAAATGTTTATGTTAAGAGTAACACAGACACACACACTACACACATTTATACAAATAAACACTGTTGATATTTAAATAAATATCTTTCAGATGGAAGGAACAATTATTTTACACCAAGGATGGAATTCAATCCTGATGACCAAAAGATGAAAGATCATTACCAGAGAGGTGTCCCAAGAATTAATTTGTTCCCCAGTAAGTGCTGTCTGTTAGGAAGGTGCTAACAACTTTGGAGACTGTCCCAGTAAGCTAACCCTCTAAGTGGGAAGGGGGAATCACTCATGCCTTCTGCAGTCCAACATTCTATATTGATTAAAAAACAAAGAAAATCACTTCCACAATCAGTCTATGTATATTTTAGAGCCAAAACCAAATATAAAACCATGAGTTAATGTTATGATCCTAAAATTAGTTTAACTTTGAATAATATGAACACTAGCCATTTCGCCCACCCCTTCCAGCTAGCAGTTTCTTCCCTCAGTTCTTTCATTCACAGTCTAAACTTTTACTCCAACTATATAAATAGCTGGTAAAAGAACTATCAACCACGTGGATCAGCTTTTAAATAGGAACATGACACCACCAGTGAGTTATACAACTGCCTGTGAGACAGAAATTAGCTGCTCAATATTGGATTCCTAGGATCTATTCCTGACTCTCAGAGAGTAGTGTGGTCCACTGGCTAATGATAACATAGTCAGTGCAATAAATTTGGCCTATTTATCCTGCAAACACTACTGTAAGCTGAATGAAACTTGCTTCTCCCTAGGTTTCTCCATTCAACTATGTATATAAAATAAGAACTAATGTCAAACAAAAGAAACTTGGTTCTGCAGTAACAGTTACACAATATATAAAGATTCAGAAATCTCTTCATGAAGAGGAATAAAGCAGAGTGTCCTTTCCTGGCCATGGGCCCAACACATCTCCTTTTAAAGCACCTCTCATAACTGGGCACTGCTGGTGTCAGGTGTGCCAATTTCCCACAAAAAGGTACAGCATTGTTGGAATGGTACAGTTTCACTAGGGTCTTATATCAAATTTAAAATTTTGTAACAGTAGAGAAGAAAAAGCATCTTGTTCTATTTACCAAAGTAATGCAATTTATTATAATTATCACATGACATTAAGCTAAAAGTTAATACACGTGAAACTGGTTACCTGGATTGTGTCGGGCAATATACCCAAATGCCCAAGTTGCACCTTCTTTGACTCCAGGGTCAAAATCTTCCAAGCAAATCACCAGCATTTCCAGTGCTCCACAGTGAACTACTGCCTGAGCTAGCTGTGGAGAATGTTTAGCAATTGCTCTTAGCACAAATGCAGCTGCTTTCTTGTAGTAACGCTAGACAAATCAGAAACAAACAAACAAACTTTCACTAACATTAAGAAGTTCAAAGCATAATAAAGTACAGACGTGCCTAAATTAGACTTTTTTAGTAGCAGCAATATCTCACACAGATCCTGATCAGAACCACTAGACATCACACAAACAATAAACCTATAGTTCTTTGGGACAGCTCATGATATAAAATCTGCAGTAAGTGCATAAACAAAGAGAAAAAATGAGAGAGCTAAGAGGATATGGGAAAAAGACAGTAGTCTAGGTAAGTCTGTTTAAGTGAGCAGTGAAAAACAAGAGCTGCAAAAACAGTAACTCTTAGCATATTTAACCAGATTACACAGGTTATGCAGGGCAAGCTCCTAAAATAATTCTACCCATCTGTAACACTTGCAAGGTTTTACACTTTCTAAAATAGATACCCTCACAACATCTCCATGAGAAAACATAACTTACATTTGCAAACAGGAAACTGAGACAGAGAGAATTAGATCCAATAAAAGAGTTTAGGATCTGAATCCTGAAATGCCTAAATACTGCCTAAAACCCACAGGATGCTGAAAACCCATCCCACCAACACCCAATACTGAATAACCCCCCATTTTGACCAGGCACTCATGCCTGTGTCCAGAAAAAGCTCACTTTGAACAGGACTAAGCACCCTGGTCCTTTTGTCATCTGAGCATGTGAAGTCTAAGCTCTTGTCTCAATTCTGCCCATCTCAGTGCTGGACCAAATACAAGTTTTCAGTACATATATATAATACATGAAACTGCACACAGCATGGAGTTCTCACATAAACTGCAGCACTGATTTCTTCTAAAAGCACAGTTAAGTCTTCCCTCAAAAAGTCACATTTCAGTCTCCTCCTGCAGTTTTATAACCACCATTAGGATATGGAAGCTGAAGATTAAGTTTCTTCTACTGCCTTACATTTTCAAAAATCAGAGCCCAGTTAAAGTACTCTGGCCAGAGAAAACCATGCTGTGAGAAAGACAGGTCCCCTCCCTCGTGAAGGGCAAGATTCATGGGGACTCAAGTAACCTGCTGCTATGTCTGTGTGCCTGGAGCATGCCCTCCAGCCCAGGCATGGACAGAGCATCCCTATGGACAAGCTCTAGAGGGCTCTCTCTCTGTGTGCCAGCTGGCTTTGATCTCATCCCAAGATGCTTGATTCTCCCCTGCTCTGCACAGGGAGCCTGGGCACTTTACAGTGATAGTCCTACTGTCAAGGTACCCAAAATTTAAACAATGCAAACCCACATCCCTTCTGGATCAAGTCCAGACAAACAAAGAACCACGTGAATGCTTTGGTGCATCCTGTAAGGTACCCAAACACCTTCAAAAGTCTGATCTAAAGCACTAAGATACGGCAACAGAACAATACCTGCAATGGCCCCCCAGGAAATTCAATGTAGCCAGGCCCACTCCCTGGCCCTAAAGGAAGGTGACACAGCATAACACATCGGTCCACCTAAACTCCTCTTTCCTCAAAGTACAATGGCCTCATCTATGCTACTGGAAAGTGTCCCTGCCTTGTGCTATCCCTTAAACCATGTCCAAGCATTGTTGAGAAGTTTGATGGCTGGCACTGGCTAGAACCACTACAGAGAGCATGCTACTGACTAATGAGAACAGTCATCTTCCATTGCTCCAACACATGTCCTTACCTTCCTTAGTTTACCACTACTGATGTAATTCCTTTATGTCAAAATCCAGCTTCTAAGTAAAGCCTACAAGCAGCTACATTAAACATAATTTTTAAGCAAAGTATTAAACCTCATTTAGGGAGAACAGAAGTTAGGGGAAACAGTACAGACAAATGGTCAAATTCCTAGATAATGTAAGTTACTGTAAGTTTTGCTGAATTTGATGGAGCTGTATTTGTTTACATAAGTCTATGTCTGTACAAATATGGTATGTTGTTTCTGTTAAGTAATTATGTTCCTGGCAAAGAAAAGCACTTCTTTGTTTTCATTATTCAAAACACATTCTTTACAAACAAACCATATTCACAGGCACAGTCAGAACACACTGTAAAACTGAATTTTGCTCTGTTTAATTGATAAAACATTGATCTTGGATGTTACCCTGTGACTGTTCCTCCTAAATCAGTAGAAACAGTATTCATTGTATGCTCAAAGAATCTCATCCTTAAATACAGATGTTGATACACTAAAAGTGAGTGGACTGGAAAAGGTTTTTGTGCCTGTAGGAAGTGACAAACTGTCTGCTTGCTAAACTCTGCATGAACTGGACGAGTTTCCTTCACTTGCCCTCAGTCACCAAGGTATAGCAGGCTTTCCATGACCTCACACAAATCTTGCTGCAGCTTCCCCTAATTATGCTATCTCAGGGTACTTGAGCTAATTTAGTGAGGGTTTCAGGTTGTAGCATGGGGTAGTTTCCAAATCAAAGCGGGTAGAGTTTTGTTCCACATCTTCCTTTAAAACTAGAAATAAAATAACCAAAATGCTTATAACCTTGTCTAATTAAAATCTTCAACTTTCTTTTCATCCTATACAAGTATCTTGCCATCAAAGTTTTTCTTCAGTGTTGTTTTCTTTTTAAATTTTAATTGTATAGGCAATGATTCTAAATGCACAAAAGGTATGCAATGAGTACATTTACATCTGTTTTCCTCAAAACATTGAAAATGAAAATATATGGTTTTCCAAATTATATTTCCATTGAAAAACCTACATTTCCTAAATCAAAGCTGCAACGTAAGTATGATTGTGATATCAGTGCACTTAACCCTTCAGCTGTCACTTTCCAGCTGTTAGGAACCTTACTTAAAAGTATTTCAGTTAATCTACATTAGCATCATTGGAAAAATCAAAGCTGAAAGAGACACATAGCTTGAAGAAAAATGTGAGGAAGAGAGCAAAAGAGACCAACAGATTTATTTGCATTGCAACTGTGACTGTACACTTTGTTTGGTTTTGACAAATATGAAGATGAAAATCTTTCAGTGTATTTCCTGTGTCAGAGGCTTGTTATTTCTCATGCTACAGATTTCCAAAAGCCTGTGTTTGGAGATACTGAGTATTTCATCACAGAAGTTCAGGGTTTTTGTACATATTTTACAAGTGCCTGGTATTACTGACAAAACCTAGTCGATTATCAGCACAGTTTCCAAACTATCTCCTTTTTGAAGGGGAACCCTTTGCAAAGCATCACTCAAGATTTTAAAAATGTTACAGTGCAATGAATGTATTTCCTATAGTGCATTAAACAGAAATACAATATTTTAAAGTCAAGTTTATTTGAAGTCAGGCTTAGGCAAAGAGTACACAATGATCTCTCAGGGGTTCAAACATACATGCTGCTCTGACTTCAATACATTTAATGTCCTATTAGAATAACAGCAGACACTGATACAGAAAGATTTCCCTTTCCCTGTAAAATAGTTTAAAAAAATTACTTAAGAGAACAATCATGCCTTACATTCTCCTCAGGCAATGCACATATGAGCTGTGGAAGAATGCCTGCCTTCACGACTGCCTCTGCCAGCTCCACGTCATAATCAGCAAGTCTTCCAAGAGCCAAGGCAGTAGTCTGTCGAATACTTGGGACGATATCCAGCAAAAGAGGCCTCAGCAAACACACTACACCTGAGTTGCAGCAGGAAGAGAAAAGCCGATTTGGTAAGCAGAAGTTTTTCTAAACATTTGCCTTTACTCATAAAAACCTATTAAATTACTCTTCAGGTAATAAGAACATGTAGGAAATCCAGGTGTTCTGCTGAAATGAAGATGGCACTTGGATAGCACTGCTGATGCATAGCAATGTTTCTGCCCATTTTTCATAGGTACAAAACAATTCTGAAATATAAAAAAGAGTTACATGTAGAAATAAGGTGTATTCAAATACCTATAAAATAAGTCTTAAAATTTACACAAGAAACTAAGGTATATTCTAATATACATAAAATGCATCTGTTACCGTGTGCACGGGAAAATCCATCTGGAGATCTTGGTGAGAAGACATTGGCATGTCCCTCGTTCATCATGCCAGCAGAACCTTTACATTGAATTACACCAAATTACATTTCATCTGTTATAAGCAGTGACTGGTTTGAAGACCAATATCCATAAGATATTACACTCCAGGTAGAGGAGTTGTAGATTTTCTTATCATGTTATTATTTATGTGTTTTCACCAATGAGTTCACAGTGTATCAGCTAAGCACAGACACGTGCAAGTAGCAGCAAGGGCAACTGTAAAAAAATACAGACTGAATCACTGGATAACAAAATGGCAAGTGAAATGGAGCTCATGTGCACGGAACCCAACTCCAACCTCACATATGCAGTGATGGACCCCAAACAGATTACTACCAACCAGGAGAAAGATCTCAATGCGAGAACAGACAGTTCCGTAGAGATCTCAGGTCTTGCTCAGTAGTAGAGAAGAAACTTTACCCACAGAAGTATACAGAGTGCGCAGGATTATTTTGAAAGGGGTAGAGACTAAAGCAGGAATCATCACTCTGCTACATTTAATGCCCTCCACTAGAGTAGAACTGAAAAAGGTTCAGTGAAAGGGAACAAGGATGATCAAAGATGACCAATCTGTATGTGGAAGCTCTTCCTGTTAAACTAGTACTCTTCAGTAGGGGTAGTAATGAGATCCAAATGGTTACATACAAAATGTGATTTGTAAGGTCTGGAAAGGGAAAATTACTTGTATTGTGAACCTTCAAACACGCTGTCCCTGTAGCAGCCAGCTCCATGACTTAACATTTTGGAGCTTTATACCTTAGTCAGAAAGCAGAGGTCTCTGAAAATGGAGATGTGCTACAACAGAACACCGAACACACAGAGCTACAACTATCTTCATATCAGCTCAATCCTTTCCACTACATTTTTTTACAAATATAAAGATCTAGTTGAGCAACAGTGAAAGAAAGCAATACTTCCCTTCTCAAGGGCTCACATGGTTATTAGCACTGAACAAAGGCCTTTTGATGTGACAGTGCCACAACAGGGGGATCGCTGCCTAATGGCAAGTAACAAACACTCAGGTGTTCAACAGGCACTCCATGGCAAGGGAAAGCTGAGGACCTCAGAGCAAGGAATAGTCCAAAGGGATGGAGGCTATAACAAGTTATACCTCTAGCATATTTCTTTCCCTAAAAAAAAAGTTGAGCAGTAGTAAAATTTTTCACCTTTGTTTTACATCAAGACCAAATTGCTCCCAGAAAGAAGAAAATAGCCAGATCATCCATACATGGCTCTGAAGGGGCTGGGAAGGAGGACACAAAAAACTAACCATGGAGGCCATGCTATCCTCCAACAAATTATTAGGAAGGTCAATACTCCAGACAAAAGCTGCACTGTCATGAGAGGTACAGCCTCCCAGCATGTTCACAAGACAAAATAACACAGGTTTCAGGAGGACACATAACAAAAGCAGAAAAGTAAACTGAACCTATGGAAACAGGTCTGTAATACAGCTGGGGCCTGCTCACCCTTCTGTTAAAGTCACTGGGAGCTGAAAGAGGCCTCCTGTGTACCAAATTACAAAAGACAGATCCTGATTGTAAGATCAATGTGAATTCATTTAGCACTTTGCAGAAATCACTACTTCAGAATGTGGTCATCATACTGACATCTTCTCATGAATTCTCCATAGCAGGTATGGTGTCATTAGCAAGTTATGCTTCATATCAAAAACCACTAAATACTTTATATGACAAATTAGAAGTAAAAACAAACATATGAGTTGGGGCCAGTGCCATGTATCATCTGTTATCTTCTAGCCAGTCATCTACACCCTCTGTGGGAGGGCATTTCCTTGTCCTTCCCTCTAACATCAGTTGCATGGTCAAACAGCTGCTGAAATTCCTAAGAGGGCCTCATCCTGTTCTTAGCATCTACATTGAAAGTATTTCAGTGAAGCAGGAACAGTTAGAAGTAGTTCACTGGTATTTATTGTAGCAATATTACATTTGAGCCCTTGACTTAACACAAAAACAAGATTATTTTAAAAATAGAAAAGAAAAAAAGGGGAAAATAATTTTACTGATATAAAAGAGCCTGTCAGAAGCACTTGGGGGAGAGGGAAAGGAACACTTCAGCATGCAGTATCCTGACCCTAAAAAACAGCCTGATGGCTGGGACATTAAACCAGGATGTGTCAGACAGTTCAATTCTGATGATCTCTAATCCAGTGAAATTTAAACAGACTAGAATCACTTTACCCAGGAGCTAGGTCCAGACTATGTGACACATTTCTGACCTTTATGACATATTTAGGCACTGCAAAATGTAAAACCACATTTAACAAGGTTTACATGCATATATGCTTTTGAGTTGTTCCAAATGTGAGATTTATATAATTTGTATTTTCAAGATTAGCAGATCTAGCTTTCACTTTCGGAATAGCCTAAAAAGCCTTCAATCTGAAAATGCTTCCAAGCAGCATGCCCTCCCCATGATCAATGCCTTTCATTTCATGAAAATACAAACCATGTAAAGTTTGATGAAGACATTTAAGCATCAGCACAAAATGTTCTATTGCAAATTACTTTAGCTGGCACAACTCCTAGTGAGAAAAGAGATAAAAAAAGAAATGGGAGTTACTGTTTGAAGAAAGGACACAAAAAGTTACAACAGGGTTAGGGGAAAAAAAACAGGTTTAGAAATAATAGCAACTGTGCTGGTCCTCAAGGAGACTATTTTCCTAAAGTCATGTTTGAATGTAAGAAGATATAGTGGACAAATAATTATAATGGAAAGAGTTTTGAAGAAACAGGACAAAGAAAAATCAATTCCTGCTGCTGTACAAGCCTTATATTGACATCAAACTAACTGAGAATTGAGAGAAGCATATAGGCCCAGCCCATGCCTGTGCATTGAACATAATTAAAAGCTTTTACCTCTACTTTCCACCTTCTCTTGAAACCACTTTCTTTCTCTGTGTCAACATCCTTTCCATCACCTCCAATTACTCTGCAAGACCAACTGCTTGAGGAGTTTTCACCATTGTCATCATTTTTGTATCTTCAACAAACCTACTATTTTTTTCTTTACAGCACTTACAAAAAAAGCAATTAATTCTGAGAGTATGGAAATAGCTACACAGAGATTCTACAATCTCCACTGAAACACCTATAGGAAAGCCAAGATACCCAACCTTTTCTTCCATGACTTTTGAACATAGTGCTGTAAAGGACAGATGTACCTGACATAGGATGAGACTTTCCTGCACTGGGCCCAACCCAGCTCTTTGTTCCAGAGACAGCTGTATTTGGTGACCTCCTCTATTTGATCTCTTCCTTTCATCTATCCTGTTTACAGTAAAGTCTACTCCTCCAAAGAGGTCCAAGCCAGGATTCCTATCAGCATTTTTAATTAAATTCAAATGTATTTAACATTACTTAAAGCAGGAAAATAGGCAAGAACCTTCCAACAACTTCCTTTTATCCTGGCCATTCACTCAAGTGAACAGGGCCATACAGATCACGGAGTAGCAGTGTCTTGTTGCTGAAAACCTTAGAACTCTTTGGTCATCTCCTAAATAAGTCTGTTGTGACAGAAGTAGGAAATTCATTAACTCTAATTCAAAAGCAACCACACAGAAAGTAAACTACAAAATAAGGCATTTAGACTATTGGACTAGATTTGTTTTGGAAGAGTTCCCACTAGCACTCAGAAACTGAGTAACAGAGAATTACTGCCAAATATTCTCTCTTGCATCACAGAAACTTGACTGACATTGGGCAAGGAACGATTCCCCTTTCTATCCTCCGTTTCCCACTCAAACTTGTTTCAAAGAATGACACACTTTAGAAGCTGAATCACTCTTAACACACACTTCTCAAGTGGAGCTGTTATATACAGGCCTGATGCACTTTCTTTTAGCAAGCAAGCGCTGGCTGCTGCCTATCTGGAAAACAAACAAACAAAAAAATAATCACTCGGGGCAGCAGCAGGTTCCAATTTTTTTTTTTTTTATTCTGAGTTTCTGTAACAAACAAACTATTCTGGAGACAGCAATCTTTGCTTGGCCATTTTTATTTCTTGGGCAAAAGAACCTGGAATTCATGTAAAATACTTCTACCCTCCTCCCATCCCTATCAAATCCTTGTCACACTTGACTAGCCACAAATCAGAGAAACATCACTACACTGAAAATTCGTTCCATTTCTGCATCTGAAGAGGACTACTCCTACCTTATCCTCCTTCCTTAAAGGAAAAATAACTTCTGTTTTAAAATGTGGAAAAAAAGTCCTTCTACACTACTGTTGTCTCTGGACACACTCTTGTCTTGAAGATGCTGTCCTTCTAATTTACGCTTTGGACCAGGATAACATATTCTCATTTTTGTGTGTTACCTGTTACATTTAGAACATTCACAGAGCTAACGTTAGCACTCAAACATTCATCATATGAGCTTGATTTTTCAGAGCTCCTTATGTCAAATACAGCTGACTTAACAAGGAAATAAAATGGAAATTTATTTCTGCCTCACCCCAACACCCTATCTTCAACTACCCCTTTCTAGGAGCTGCATAGCAGTGTTTTAAATCCCCTACTTAAAACAAATTTCCCAGAAAAGCAGTGAGAGAGAACTTTCACACTCATTCATCTTGACACAGCCCCTTCCAGAGATAGCAGAGTGTGCACGTCTCAAGTACACACTCCTCAAGTGTGACTCGTCACGAGAAAGGACTCCTCACTGTGACCGTTCCATGCCCAGCACAACTACCATCCTTCAGAGATTGAAGGGAACATAAATTCAGTTTGGTAACAGAGACTCTGGCTGATCAAGTAATTCAGACAGCAACTACCAGATGGTGTGGGACATAATGCAGATTCAGTTTGACAGTATCACTGAAGATTCCTGAAGTATCAAGGAACAGTAAGTTTCTCCTCCTTAGATGCCAGACCCTGTTTCTGCATTAATGAAGCAGAACTAATCCTGTTACAAGAGGACAAATTTCTGAAAATACCCCTTACAGGGCTGTTAATGGCCACCATGCAATCATGCACAGACACACCAAAACCAAGGCAGTTACAAGGAGATGCTTCTTTTCAAAGTCCACTAGTTGAGACTGAAGTTTCTAAAAAATTCTGGTTTTGACATCTTACTTGCAAATCTCCAGACAGGCCAGGAGACTGAGAAGAGGAGGCATCCTGGAACAGTTGATCTTTCAGTTGACTGAGTTACAGAAAAAGTCAATCCTCCATCTTCAGCTGCATTTATTTTCTCCTTCTCTCTCATCTCTCTAGTACTTTCCTTAAAACAGCCTCCTTCTTCCCTTCATCGGGCACCACAATGTCATCAAGGCTTTGGGAAAGCCACTCTCCACACCTGATCTACTACAACTGCAAAGACAATCCTCTCCCACTCCTTCTGCTGCTAAAGCTCAGTAAAGCTTTTAACTCAAAATAAAAATAATTTTTTTAGAAAACACAAAACCAAAACAAAGAAACAAACAAACAAATAACAACAAAACAAACCAACCCAACCCAAAGCTGTGTGCATCCTTTACAACAGAGGATATATAAACTCCAGTGTTGAAACTGGCTACATGGGGGCACGGGAACACATCCATGCATATCCACTTGCAAGATCCAAATGCTCCCAGGCTTTCTATTAAGCACTGTGCTATCAAATCATATTCTTTAATATTATATAAAATGGAACTATATCCTAAAATATAGACCTTCCTAGGGTCTAGTTCTGATTACACAGGGCCAAGTGCCCAACTGTCACATTCAAAAAAGGTACATTTAAAATACATACATCAGAACGAAAAGTTGAGAAAAGCATGGGCAAAAAGGCTCAATGTAATTGGAGGAGGGAAACCAATTTGAACAGAGTTTTCTTAAAAATAAAGGCCCCTAAAACCAATCCAGAGATTTGGAAATAAGCTTTTAAAGCCTGTCACCAGTGGAATAGGTCTGGAGCCAGGAGAGAACTAACACTGATGACATCAGTGTTTACCTACAGAAAAACAGACCACAAAATAGGGGAAAATCTGCCATGTCACAAGGGCTGGTGGTAGAGCCTTGATCTGATTCAGACAAGCCCTGCCTCCAGGCTGTAGCCTCTTGCCAACCTGGGCAGTGCAGAACAGGTACAGGAGAAAATGCCCAGAGGTAAAAGCAGAGGAGAGGGCTCAGGACTGGAGTATAAGGCCTGAGAAGCAGAATGATACCAGGCACAATGGCAGGGAGACCTGGGCTCAGGGCTGTGGGCTGATGGAGTGGGAGGACAGCTGGAAGAGATTCACTGGGAGAGGATCTTCCTTTACAATGACATTGTGGAACTTTCCTGGAACCCTGCAGGCTGACCAGCAAGCCAGCAAGGCAGAGGAACAGCAGTGGAAGTTATCTGCCTGAGATGATAAAAACACCTCAGCAGCAATGTGAAGGGAGCCCAGGTGTGCAGGGCCCCAGCACACAGGCTGCTGCAGCACACAGATCTGTTCTTCTGTGTGCCATACTCAGCTTTCCCTAGGACTTCCACAGCCATTATGCTTAAGAATGCGATTAGCCCCAAGAATGGGGTTAAAGAGCTGATCTTGTAATATCTTGAAAGTCAAAGTAGCAAGACAAAACTGTTTTTTAATCACAATGATAGCCTTAAATAACTCGCATATTAAAAGCAACATTCTCATCACCATATGTTCTAATGCAAAATAAATAAATAAAAAATAACCAAATAATCAATTAAAAACAAATACCCAGAAGTAATTATTCTGATACATGTATTAATCCTGAATTGTAAATGCCTCCAAAAAAATTAAAACAAAATGCAGTTTCAAAGGGGTTATTTATTTACAGAGTGCTGCATTTCACAAGGAAAAAAACGAAGAATTAGACCCTCAGTGACTACCACTGTTATACTAGAAGCACTTCAGACTTTCACCTAGTTCTTCTAAAAGACAGACAGCTGCCTAAATCTCAGTGCAAGAACGAGAGCTCAAGTTCATCTGCCATTATAACTGAAAATAGCCTGTTTCTGGGATTTTAAATTTTGGAAGGATGAGGGGGTGTGGAGCTGAATAATGCATTCCAGTACCAAACTTCATGAGCAGTAGCTGCCAAATGGATAGATTTATTTTTAAAGAGTATATTTAAAGGCGTTACTATCAAAGTAGCTTCTCCCATTAGTCAGCATTCCTCAGGAAACAAGATTTGACAAAATGTCTCTCATTGTTTCACATGTATATTTACTAAATAGAAAAGTTTTAGGAGTTTTGGAGCAGATTTTTTTCTCCAAGTATCAAATAATTAAACATTCAAATGACAAATCTTGCAATTATTCATGGTAGTACTTAATCATAAGGAAGAACTTTATCAAAGCAAATCAGAGAGTTGGAAAACACACAGGAATGAGTTCCAACCAAAGAATCTCTCTGATCACTCCTTGTACTTTCTTGCCACCAGAAAGCTGTTAAGCTCCCAGGCACTAAACCCCCAGGACATTCTTGACCAAGAAAGAGCCAGTGCCATGCAAATCTGTCAAAGTCCAGGGCCAGATTCCAGTTCCTGGTTACAACATCTTTGAGATTTCTGCCCAGTGGGAAAAGCAGCTCCAGAACTTGATGAGATACAGAAGCTTCACAAGACAGATGACCTCAGAAAAGGTGGATTTCCTGTTGACCCTCTCTGACCTTCTTTGCAGCTTCCCACCAGTTTTTCATACAGGTCATACACAGGAGCCTCCACAATAATGGTACCTTAAGGTGTCTCAACAGTCAAGGCAGCATAAGGAACTCGTGCCTCTGATCCTGGCTGCTTTCTCCCCTCCAGGCTGCAGGCTCCGAATTTGCAACAATACCACTGCTTGTACCTAGTTTAATATCACAGAAGCAGGGCTTAGAGGGTAGTAAAGAATTACTTTTTCAACACTTCCATCTTTCATGATGTTAGTTTGGTGTTCAGAGACACCTCCACAAAGAATAAGGTCTCAAACTAGTATTTATTTTCCTTATAAGATGTTAAGTATTTATCAAAAGGACTTCTAAATGGGATAAGATGCTTTATTCCTTGAGCACTCATCTTTTTTTCTTATTCCAAGAATGTAAACCAAGGCCATTAGAGTACAGGACAGTACATTTTAAGGATTTAATTTTGTTCAAATTCAAGTCACTGTAATCTTGCCTTTTGCTTTTGCCAGAAAGATACTAAACCCTGACAACTTTTGAGATCCAACAAAAGAACACTGTAAGGTGCCCTTGATTCCTGTAATTAATGTAAAATGACAGCAGGCAAAGACTTTCCTCATCTTCTTAAAACAGTGATCTCCATAAGGGGTGGCCAGAATTCTTATTCACCAGATTAAGAAACAAGCCCCAAATCCTTTTAAATATGGATTTATACAGAGATACATGTATAGGCAGGTATCTTTCTTAAATCATTGCTCCAGCACTCATCAGATTAAGACCATAAAAGGCACACCAGTTATCTGCTAGACAGCTATGTCCCAAAATATTTGTATGAGTGTTTTAATAAAAGGACCAATTTTATTTGATGGGAGGTTTTAAAGAAAAACAATCACATAGAATTTAGGAGGAGCTTTCAAAACTTGTATCTAGCACATCCAGAAAAGGCCAAAACAAACAGCTCTCATTGCAATTATATAACTACAAAGTATTTTTAAAGACACAGGTGGGAAAAAATGGTAAAATATTCCAAATAAATTGTAATAGCCATATTTGTAAACATGCCCCTCTTGTCCAGCATCTGAAAAACTAAAGCCTGTGGAAAAGCAGCTGATGATCAGAAACAGCCAAGTAGGATAATCTACACAAAGGCACATTTCCACATTACTACCCAGAGCCTGATCCCTGCAAAATTAACCTTCAGACCAACACCAGCTGTGTGCAGAAGAAAGTTTCAGGCCTCTGAACTGATTATTTGTTCTGCACGAGCAACAAATCAGTTCCGAGGTAAAGTTACCAACCAGATTACATCAAAATAGTTATTTAAAAAGAAATGCAATGCAATTAAAGTTAGCTTGGCACTAAGATTGTTTTCTTAAAATAGAAACTTTCTGCATTTTTAAAATGCTGAGCTGCAAGAAGCCTGCCTGTATGGGACCTCTCTCTGGAAGCTGCTAAAACCAGGACTCTAAAAGGACACAGAGGGACCTCTTCACACAAATAAGGCATAAATTATTCCTATAGCCAAGATGTCTCTTTGGCAAACAGAGTTCACTTGTATAAACTACAGCAGTGGCATTAATTCACCAAAAGATGGAAAACAAAACAAAAAAATCAAGAGCCACGACAAGGTAATACAAAAGGCCTGGTCAACATGTCACTCCCATAATGAAAGGAAATGTTTCCTTAGCAAGAATTCAAGTGATAGATTTTTTAATAAAACCGTTTTAATAAACAGTTGTAAATACAATAACAAAAAGTTCGTTTGCTTTTAAGATGCCATTGTATTTGAGAAAAGACTGGCAGCTTTACTAGGTCTGGGAAACAAGTACTAAAAACAAAATCTAGACACACCAAAATATAATCAATTCACGAATACCACATGACAAACCAACCACTGATATATAGCACATTTTCAAACTGTCATTCAGGTAATCAATTACCAGGCACTTCTTTTTCCTCCTTTAAGCTCAGGAACTTTGGCCGAGCGGAGTGGGTCTGCCAGATGCCAGCAGCACAACAGCTGGTAGAAGTGCTCCCGCAGCTCCTCTTTCTAAAAATGTTCAGTTTGGTTCACGACATCCCATGACAGCAATATAACAAAAGCAAATCCCTCCTAAACTGAACCAATCTGCCGGCAGAAAGCATCGAAGAATTTAGGAACAACTTGTACAACCAGTATAAAAATTGTTTATTCTAAAAGTAGAATTTCCTTGGCAAATTAGTGGTGGCTTCATCGGGAATTCCAGTTTCTGTACTTAACAGAAGGCTATATCAGAAGCGCGAGGAAGTATATTTTAAAAAGGATTATACTGAGAAATTTTCCTTGAAATAAATTGGAGGTCTCAGCTAAAGCACGCGGGGCATCTGCCCGCAGTTGCCCAATTTACTTTCCCACGGCAACGAGGGGGACTCGGCATGCAGGATGGGAGCCAAATCCTACCGCAAAAAACTCTCCGGAAACCGAGCGGCCAAATGGGGGAGGAGGGACACAAAAACCCCAGAGCAGGAAAGGCCGCGGCGGCCCCGCGCTGCCCCCGCCCCCGCCCCCGCCCCCGCCCTGGGGCGCG
>VZTZ01043086.1:600724-615571 GCA_013400955.1 Drymodes brunneopygia
ACACGTGTGTCACATGCTCCCTGCCGGTACAGGTGTGGGTATCCGCACCTAGGGAGGTTCGCGGGGGCGTGTGGACCGGCCGCTCCGCGGAGAGGGGACCGCCTCTGTGTCACGTCTGTAGCGCACACACCGCACAGCACAGCACCTATGGGGCTGTATCAGCCCGGCGTGACACGGAAACGTGTACAGCGACTGTGCGCACTCACCTCTCACCGGCGGGCAGCCGCTGCTCTCAGGAGCGCCGGGAAGGATGGGGACGGAAAGGGAACACGCAGCGCCCGCGGGACGATGCCGGGTTCAGCGCAGGGACTTGTCCGGGCCACAGCCGCGGCGCCGAGTCCCGCGCAACGAAGGCTGGCGGGGAGGTGTCGGACGGCCGGTCCGGGCCCTGCCCGCCCCCGCTGACATCTGGGAGCGGCGCCGCGTCCGCCTCGCCGCGTCCGCGGTGCGCATCGGTGGGACACGCTGCTCCCCCGGGGGCGCGTTCCTTCTCCCGCTCCGCTGCTGCGGAACTTGCCAAGAGCTCGGCGGACAGATGGGGGGAGCCCCGCCGCTCCGGCGAAATCCAGCGCATCTCCCGGCGGGTCCTCTGGGGTCCACCTGCCTGGCTCCCGCTTCCCTCCGCTCCCTCGGTGCGGAGGGGAAATAAAAATTAAAAAAGAAAAATAAAGCCAGCTCGAAACTGCTCGCTCCCCGCCGCGCCTTTATTCTTCGGGAAGCGGGGTCCTTTGATTTTAGTTTTTTCTTTCCTTTCTCACCGCCAACGCGATTCCTCATCGGGGTTCTCCGCTCTTGCCTTATACCGCCGCGGCGACCCACGCAGGGGGTTTTTGCGCCTCACGGGGAATAAATTTGTCCCGCGCAGGGTCGCGGAGCCCCCCTCCACCCACGGCCACAGAGGGGCGAGCCCGTGGGCTACAGCCACCTCCTCCGCCGGGAGCCGCTGGGCAACTGCGGCAGAAGAAGCGTGTGCCCCGCTGGAAGGGAAGGCTTTTCTCAGACGATACACAGCGCAGTTAATGATCCGCCCGAGCGCACCTATCCGCGCAGCGGCAGCTCCCCGCCCCGCCCGGCCGCAGGTGGCCGGGAGCAGCATCCGCTCTCTCGGTGCAGGGGAGCAGCGCGGGAAGCGGCACGGCGGGGAAGGATGGTCCGGCAGCAACCCTCTGGCTCTGCCTGGCACAGACACAAGTTATTCCTGTGCGCTATCATCGCGGAGGTTAATTTTTTTTTCCAGCAGCGTGTCATTCTGATAGATAAGCTGCGCACTGCCTTCCACTTTTTCCCATCTTGGTGTCCGCCCATAAGGATTTATTACGAATAATTCTCTTCATAGCTGCTTGGCAAAGACATGGTTGCACCTACGAGTAAACACAACCTTGGAGGTCTGTATAGCAGTTAATGCAAACGGTGGGACTGGAAAATGAAATCAGTGTTATCAGGGTTTGAAGAGAAATAGACTCTACATCTACCCCAGTATCTTTTGAGGGCTATTCCCAGGACGCAGAGTACTTCTGAACGAAGGTAATAGTTAGCTCTGGTATCGATCAGGCTGCTCCAAGTGAAATTGTGATCCACAACAGAAAATCAGAGTTAATAGTCAATAAAGAGTGTCGCTTTCTGTAGCCACACACTATTGCATAGTGGCTTCAGGATTTCATAGGCTGGTAATTTGTCCTGCAAAGCTGTAAATGTACAAAATCAGACGACTGACACTATATAAATATATTATCTGATAGGTAGTATAAAATCTTGTCTCATACCTTAAAGTTGGAACGCTGAGGGTGCTTCAACTGTCTTTTGAAAGTTTAGAAAAGTTAAGAGAGATTTTTAAATTAAAAAAAAATCATGTCTGTATTTGCTCAGCTGAAAAGAGATGGACTAACATACGAAATATCATGGTCTAAAATGAGCCACGTGTTTCCAAGAGTATTTAGTGTGGAAAAAAAATCTCTTTAAGCAAACAAATTAAACAGGCGATGTGCTATTCTTTACAAATAAAGGAGACAAATAAAATGAGATTGGTGAGAAGGTCGTTTGCCACAGAAAATATTTTGGGAAATTATCACCATGTGTACTTGAGAAGGGAACAGCTGTTAAACACATTTCTTTATACTTATTTCTGTTCCTAAGTTAAATAAAAAATAAACAAATGGTGATTAATTACTTCCAGAGGTTTTTTCTTAAAAAAAAAAGCAGACGTGTCGATTACAGATAAATTGATTTATGTCTAATTAAGTCTAATGTTTGGATAAGGAACAACAAAATGCACCCTGAATACCACCAAGACTTGCTGTTACAGTTCGTTGCTTGATACTAAATCTGTTCACATGGTTAATAATAATAACAAGGAATAAACACCATGCAAATGCGGTCTACGGAAATGTCACCGGTTCTCGCAAAAGTACTGAAGACGGAAAATCATTTATGGAAATGACGTAGTTGTGAGACTTCATTGCCTACTGCTGGGGTGCTCATTAGTAGGAAACCTGTATCCTTAAGCGGGTGGTGTTAGTAATGACTGTGTTACCGCACACGTCAGCTTAAAAAATAATCCGGAGACCAGGGGAATAGGCAGCACTTATCCGAATGAATAATGTGCCTTAGCTTTCTGGTGGGTGTTCTTTAATCTCAGACTTTTATTCACTCGGAAATACGCCCGGAACAGGGCGGGGAAGCATCATTTTCCCCAAGACGGGGAAGGGCGAAATTGCTCCTGGAGTTTTTTGAGGGGCGAGGCGTGCCGAGGGTTTGGGTTTTCCCGGCTCAGTCTCGTCCCCGCGGGTGCGAGGCAACAGGTGACTCAGCTCCCGGGTCCCCCCCCAGGATCTCCCGGCTGGAAGGGCACTGGGTGAGCGCTCCAGGGCCGGGCTCTTTGCCCCTCGACGGCTCACGCCCCGCTGTGCCTCGGCTGGTCAAGCCGTGGATGTTCCACTACGGCTTAAAACCGCACGACGCCCATTAAAAGGTGAGGTCTTCCCTTGCCTTGGTGCGGCGGCTTCCCCAGCCGTTCGAGAGGCCCCCGGGACCGCCCGCGGGGGCTGCGGGGCACCCGGGCTGGAGCCGGACCACTCTCGGCCGCCCCCAGTGCCCGTCGGCGGGGCGCTGGGTCTCCCCATCTGCCTCTTGAGGGTCTGCTCCTCCTGCCACACGCCTGGTAAATTGTTCAAGGCGTTGAGGAGATATTCATAGGGTTATAGAAATTAAGGCTTTTAATCCCGTACTTGCACGACTCAGCTCATTTGGTGGGTAGAGCAACACGCAAACTCTCCCACGGGTCGGAGTTGGAAGTGCTGGGTTTTTGAAAACCAGGCGTTTGAACGTGGAAAGATTGTGGAAGTGAATGGGATGCAGGCAACTGAAGTGCTCTCTCGAAAGGAGTACACTGAGTGAAGGATCTCTAGCTCCACGTATAGCCTCAACTAAAATTTATTTGAGTCTTTGAACAGTTTCTTTTTCAAATTTAAGTTGGGCTGTGCCATTATCTGATTTTAGCAAAAGCTCTGTCAGAGAGACTGTAGGAATGGAGAGTTCTCTGTTTTTTCTCCCTGAGCTTTGGCTCGGGGCTGCAGGGACTCACGCCATTCTAGGGTCCCCCTCCGGATTTTCGGTAGTGAGTTTAGTTTGTAAGACCTTCCTATAGAGTAAATTATTTCTGTGAGGCGAAGACAGAAACGTCGAGGCTCTTCAGACGCACTAGAAAGAGGACTTCTCCTTTTTCTTCACCCAAGAGGACAACGCTGGCATTTGAGCAGATATTTGTAACTGTAAATGTGTAAACGGTACAGATTTGGCCAGTGGACATTGGTGCATCCCCAATACACTAGGAAAGGCTGAATAAAAATTTTAAGGGATAAATAAACTAGAAAAGAGCAAAACATGTCAGGTTGACTTGCAGGATGGGACCAGGAAATATTAGCTGGTAGGGCTGAGCCCTTTTTACCACCTGCATACGGTTACACCTCTGGTTTCCTGCGGAACTGTCAGCGCTTGTGCAGTGCCATTAAAAAAAAATATTTTTGGGACGTTCCAAAACTGAAAGCCGGAGCTTAATTTATTCTGGGGACTTGAAAGGAACGAGGTCTTCCTTTGTGTCTGATGCTCCGGGGGAGGGTGTGTGTCGGCTTGGCGCTGAACGCTGCCCGCATCTACATATGTAAACCCAACAGAGCTTCTCCCCCCCGCCCCGGTCGGATTGCAGCTCTCAACAATGCTACCACACAATGCGAAATGCGCGGAGCCTGCGCGGCTGCGGCAGAAAGCCAGTATTTATCTCTTGATGTGGAAGGACCAAATCTGCGCGGTGCCCAGCGGAGCCCGCAGCTCGCCCCCAGGCCGTCCCGTCCTTCCGCACCATTATTGTCCCCGGCTGCTGTGGTTAGAGGGGTGGGGACAGGCAGCAGCCAGACGACCGTATCCCGGTTTGCAGAAGAAGGTGTAACGAGAGGCGCTGGCAGCAGCAAAGGCTGCAAATCGCTGTCGTGTGGTTGCTATTAGCAACAAATCAGCTGAACAGCCTGCAAACCCCGAGCACCTAGGGCGGAGGTGGCAGGGAGAGCGCCGGGGCTGGGAAGGCTGGGGTTGATCGGCGCTTTCCCGAGGAGACCGCCCGAGCCGCCCCGAGCTGACTCCCTGCAGGACGGCCGGGGAGGGGCAGGGCAAGGGGAGATGCTGCCACGGCCGCGCACTGCGCTCCAGGAGAGGGGAAAGCCAAGCCTCTTAAAAGAGACAAAATGGCAGCCCATGGCTTGTAGGCATCCTTGCCGGCGTTGAGCCCCGGTCTCGCCTCCGCCGGTCCCCCCTGCTGCCAGCTCCTCCGTGCCCGGGGTCTCTCCCCGCCTGCCCGGCAGCACAGCCCCAGCCCGGGGAGCAGCGGCGAGGTGTCCCCCGGGGCTCCACCCGCAGCCTTTAGCCCTTCGCAGCCAGCCTATCCAACCTAGAAATCGAAGTGACATCCCTTCGGATGGGACACGTCCCAGCCGGCTACCTCGGAGCACCCGTTGGCCGGGCGGAGCTGCGGCTCCGGGCACCGCGCACCCCGTCTCGGCTCTCGCTGCCGGTGTCGGGAACCTACGGAGGGTGTGCGCAGGCTCCGCACCCCGCGCAGAGAGAGCTGCCTCGCAGGGGCATCACCCACTCAGCATCCCTGCACCTTGGCCATGCCAACACCTTCCTTTCAGCACCCAGTTAGCATAGCTTTTTGAGTATCTTGATTTCAGTTGTTAGGGCTTTCTTCTGGTTTTTATTTTGTTGTTTGTTTTGTTGAAGGTTTTTTCCCTCATTTCCCCTTCAAAGTTCTGGGATTGTGTATCCGGAGTTTTCTGGAGGTTCTTTGGTGCAGTGTGGGTTTTTTTTGTTATTTTGTTAGGGTTTTTTTCTGATTTTTGTGTTTGAGTTTTGGGGGAAATTTTTTTGTTTGGTCTATTTGGTTTGTTTTTGTTTTGGTTTGTTTGGTTGGTTTGTTGTTTTTTTTTTTTGTAGAGTCAGTCCACCTCGGAGGCCTCTATCAGCTGCACAATTTTGTCTCACAAATCAGAAAGTACCTCATTGAGAAGGCAACTCTCGAGCATTCCCAGCACATGGAGAAGGAGGAGTAAGAAATGCCAGCGCTGGCAGCAGTGCCTGGAAGCTCTGCACTCGGCGGAGGCCTCAGGATGCGTGGCAGCTCCTCCCGGCCTCGGCCTCCTCCACCCGGGATGCGGCGGCCGAGAGGCAGCGGGGGCGCGGAGCCCGGCGGCGGGCGCTGAGGGGTAAGGGCTGCTGGCTGCCTCTGATAGTGGAAAATGCCTCCCCGCCACGGGGGTGTTCTCAGTCGGCCGCTGCCCGGAGAATGTACCCCCTCCACACCGCTGAGAGCATCGGCGTTCGGAACGGGGAAGGTATCTGCCAGTCCCCGGCGATAGGAACATACAGCCCTTTGTCTCTCTAGACGAGGTGCGATATTCAGCTGCGGGCCATGAAAATAGATACGCCAAATGGCTACCGCGATCCCCTCCTATCCCTCGTGGAGGTGGGCTCGCTCCGAGGCCCCACCGCGCCCGGGGAAGGGCTGGTGTCGGCCGGCCTCAGCGGGAGGCCGTGTGCCTGCGGCAGGGCGGACGGGGATACAGGACCGCGGCGCCCCGTAGCTGGAAAACCCGGAATGCTCCCGTCCCGGTGCGCACATCCCTGAAAGTCCGGGCTGGCTGAAGCACCCGAGAGGCCAGGAATCGGGAGAAGGCAGACAGGACGCAGGACGGTGCGGAGCCCGCGGCGGCACCGCTGCACCTCAGCGGAGGGTGGCTGCGGCCAGGGGTGCTGCCTGCCAGGCGTGCCCGCCGTCCCCCGGTCAGACCCGGCACGGCCCGAGAGGTGCCAAAGGAGCGACGATGCCCCTGCCGCGGCCGCCGGCGGAGGCCGATGGGGCGGCGCTGGCGGGGCCCGTGCTCCGCGCGGAGCGGNTCGCGGCAGCTAGCGGGGATAGAAGTTACTCTCCCTGCCCAACCCCGGCAGAAGAACCTCCTTTGCCGTGGGTGTTATGTGTCCTTCGTGCTCTACCCGTTGCTGACATTGATGATTTTTTTTTTTCTTTAACCCACATCATCACTGTTAAATAAGTACAGCTATACCATCCCCAAAGACGGCGAGGCCGAGAATTGCCTGGTCCACACTGGGCTTTACAAGTTCTTCTGTTGTCCTGGCGGGACTCCTTCGTTGGTCGCGGAGAAAGCGAGTGAAGGATCCAGAGCTGGAAAAAAATCCTCGCTACCAGAATCCTTGCCATCTTTGAGTTAATAAAACACAAATTAGCCATGGGTCGGAGCTCCTGGAACGGGGCAACGACATTGAGCTGCGGAAAGCGGAGATCCGCAGCCCTTGGGACGTGAGGGCAGGTTCTTCTCCAGGCGTCCTCCGGGTAGGAGACGGGCAGAAAAGATGAAAAAGAAACTGTTTATAGTAAAATAAAGGAAATCCGTTTCAAGTACCCAGAGTAGGAGCAAGAACGTTAAAAATTAACAGCGGAAACAGGAAACACTTATCTGAGTAAACATTGTCTCAGAATTTCACCGTTTTAAAATTGGGAGGGCGCGAGGTGCTCGGCGGGGCCGCCGCAACCCTGCTCCCACTGCGGTGCCTGCGGCGGGGGCCGCTGCCGGCCGCCCCGCTTCGGGGTCAGAAATCGGAGCCCGGCACGACGAGACAACCCGATCCTCGTCAGCCAGTTTGGTGGCAAAGATGGGAACTGCAGGAGTTCTGCGTGGTGAGAGATGAACAGTCCAGAAGTGATGTTTGGAAGGCAGGAACACTGCCGCCGGGGCTAAGGAACCGGCGGTTCGGGCTCGCGGCGAAGAAGAGGCGCAGGGTTGGCGGAGGCGGAAGGAAGGAGAGTTCGCCTCGGCACCGGCCATGGGAAGACTTGCTTTGGCCGCGCTTTGAAAATCCCCAGCGAAACGAGCGACTCCCGGGGCAGCGGTGCGGCGGCGAAGGTGACGGCGGTGGCCCGGCGGCAGTGGCCCGGCGGCGGTGGCCAGACGACCAAAGGCATCGCGTCGTCGGGAAGGGCGCCCGCCACTGCCGCTGCCTCCGCCGTCGAGTTTCTGTGGTCCCCATCATTCAGAAATCGGGGAGCGGCGTTTTCGCGCGGCGCTTCCTGGAGCTGACCCAGTGCTGCCCGGGTCCCCGGAGCCGCGGCAGTGCCACCCGCCGCTCCCCTGTCCTGTCCACGGGACGCTGCCGGTGTCGGAAATCTACCGGCGGTACCCGCCCGCCAGCGTCGGTTTTCTGGAAGTCATGGGCGCAGGTTATTGAGAGAAATGGTCAGTGCTGGGGGACAACCATCTCGGCTCAGCAAGGTCGTCATGCTCCTGTTTCTCTCCCTGCACATTTCTGCATTCCGTCTCCCTGTTTCTGTCCGTCTTCTCCAGAGGCGTATGGAACTTCTCATGCTCCCTCTGTTGCTTTCCCCGGGGCTGGGTCCCCATTCGTGCCGGACACAAAAGCGCTGCTTGGAGCTGCAGGCAGCTGAACCAGGGCGGAAAATTTGGTGGGACGAAGGCAGAAAAACATCCTTTTCCAGCCGGCACAGACCACTCCTGCCTCTACCCTTGACCAGATTGCTTGTTGAACAAGCTCAAGAAAACGCAGCAGGCTTCGCCTTTATCCCTCCGTCTACATAAACGCACCGTCGGATAATGAAAATATTCCCCTTCCATGTACCTAGCGGAGATTTCTTTCCTATCAGGGAGAATTTAGGTACATGTGAAAGGAACACCTGTCTCTCTATGTATGCAAAGGAAAATATTGTGAAACCGGGAAGGCTGACAGAGCAGCTTCACAAGTAGAACACCAAGATGTTATCTTTGATCGTCCTCCCAGTTGTGCTTAGCAGTATATACGCATCGCAGTGCCATCTGCGCAGGGTCAGCGGCAAAACAAAAGTTTCACATGGCAGCACAAACATCCTCGGCAACTTTTGCAGCTCGGCGAGGGAGCTACCAGAGCGTTTGTTCTTGTTCAGACAGGAGATGTCAAAGTGGGAGATGTCGAAAATACTTTAAGAGCTTAGTAAATCTCGAAGGGAAATATCCAGCTCCTGTTTCACTGCTTCACGGGCACTCCACAAAGACCGAGAATAGCTCCGTATTGAAGTGAGAAGTCGTGATTAACTGCTACTTCGGGTAAAATTAAGCACATTTTAATCAGTGTGCTAACGTACAAGCCTCTGCTGCAGGTTCAGTGCTAGTTTTTGGGCGAAATAATTCAACCAATACAGTGTCTCTGATGTAGCTGAGGGAATCGTGCCAAGATAGACATTCGGTTGCACTGAGAGTTATCTTTATATTAAAAAGTATTTAGTTCCACTGAGGCTTAAAAAAGTAATTCAGGGCAGCACAGACAGAGCATGGCACTCGCCTTCACAAAAATTAAATCCTTCCCTTTCCAGACAGTGCAGTTTAACAGGGGCTAGGTTTGAATAGATAGAAGGTAAAACCTGTGGCTGACTAGGATGTGAGCATGCACCATTTGCTTATTTTCAAGAATAAATCGGGGTTAAATAAAGAACAGCACATGTTTTCAAGACAGGCAACCAAAACAAATCACTACAAATTCCAGGGTTTTTTTTCCCTTTGTTATTTTAGTATGCTATACTGTTCTGTTCACTAAAATCTTTGGTACACCCAGAAATACTTCCCATGAGAAGAAGATTTTGGGTTGTCCCTTAACACCACATTACCAAGAGAGGTAATTTGCTACTTTTCAATGAATTATCCCTTTTATTTATTTCTTTGATCAGCTATAAATGCAAGTTATTTGTGTATATAAAACTGAAGTTTTTACTGTTGAAATTGAACTGTACATGTTTACTACAGGAAAAAATATCAACTCTTGTTTAACAAGACATATACATCAATAAGCAATAACCTTGTGGAGGATTTGCAATCACCTGGTCTATAAAAACAAGCAGGACAAGTAACAGCAATTTATATGCAAAAGTAATGATTTAATGACTATAAGCAAGACAAAGCAATAAGAATTGTGCTTCTTTTGCAGACTGGAGACAATGAAATGTTTAACTACAATTTTTTTCCGTACAAACATGAAACAATATCCATATAGAATAAACACCCTCACAAATGTATAACTGATGGGTGATGAACACACACAAAGTTCGACCAAAGCAAAGCACAAACTGAAAAGTGTTCTGGGCTGTTCATATTTTATGGTGGAAAAGTTCCTCCTATTGAAAAAACCCCACCCTTAGAAGCCTCTAATAAAATGCACCTACTTGCAGGCCATTAAAGAGAAGGCATTCTCCACAATTTACTGGAAATATTAAAGTACCAGTTAAATTTTAATGAAGTTAGTACTGTACCATATACATATATATTAAAACAAATTTAGATAAAATGCCTTCATCCAGCCACTTGCTGGTTCCTTAAAATTTATATCAAATAGTTTATGGCTTCTATAATGATTCCATGTGCTTTTAAAAACACAGTCCCACCACACCAAAAAATAAAAAGGTAATCAAACAGGTCTAAAACTTCCATGTCCCTTGATTTTTTTCTTTCACTGTATCACTTCAACATTTGGTAAAGTAAAAATATTCCACTTGGAAAAAAAAAAGACAAAGCAAGTAAAATCCTTTTAAGACTGCCAATTGCCTCCAAGTTATCAGAGACTTGAATGTGCTTTCCCAATACTGTAGCTCTCACACACAATGTGTTTTTTTCAGTATGAGCAAAGCTCAAACAGGCGGCATCTGCAAGGGTCGAACCAGTTTAGAAATTTAACAACCATATCATGAGTGCATGAAACACAATATTTTCTTTATAGTATTTATAAATATATCATACAATACTGTTTCCTGTTATGTCATATACCAATATGGCATTGTACAATAAGCATAATGCCATCTGATTCTTACAAAAGCGAATCATTTAAACAAGTCAGTAAATAAAACGGTAATACCCGCTTTTAGGCATACAGATTGTAAAACTGAAGTTTACTTTTCTTTTGATCGGTTCTGCGCAGCAACAGAGAAGTAAAAGATGCAACATAAGAATCAAAATGGCTAATACGCAAAAATTGTTATTCACAGTGACATGGCTACATATATGCATTTTTCTATGCATATTCTTTCAATTTTGTTGGATTTCAAGATGAAAAAGCACTTGCTTTCTACAGGTTCACAAAACAGTATAAGAACAATAACAATCGAAGAGAACGCAATGGAGGAGTTAGTCTGGATTAACAAACTACTTCCCAGGATTTGTACTGACTTCTGGAGACTCCTGGCTCCAGATGATGGGGACAGAAACAATTCCACATCATTCAGAAGGGGTGAAGGTGTAACTTTTGTTGACTTCCCAGTCCTCTGAAAACCATTTACATTTCAATCTTGCGTTTCCATTAACGTCCATCCTGAATGTCACCTAGTTCGCCTTTTATAGCCAAGTTCAGTGTTACTACAAAAGAAAGCAATTTGGATGATAGTCACATGGATTAGCATCTATAAAGCTGTAATGGCATGGAAAGATCTATATAAAGGAGGGGAAAGGGTGGTAGCCTGGTTGGCACATCAACCAGATGAAGTGGCTGAGGAGCCATTTATCGATGTTTTCCGAGCTCTGTTGGTAAAGGAGGACTGGTGGTTACTGCTGGGGCTGCTGCTGGTGCCATTCATGGTGCTGGAGATGTGGGGGAACTGGGGGTGAGGAGACTGGACTGGCGTGCTGGGGCTGGGCAAACAGGAGGAGGTGGAGGGGATGCCTCCTGCTGGGCTGCTCGCCTTGTCGCTGCCAGAGTCACTTTCCAGCTCCCCACTATTATTCAAGCCTTCCCTCTGGTGACTGATCTTCATCCTCTTGCAAGTAGGTCGGACCCGGTATTTCAAGGGCAGAGGCCCATTCTGCAAAGCAAAGGGAGACCCTGGTGAATGCCCTGCCCAGGCCATGACCTATACCCTCCCAGGAGGCACGCTGGAAATACTCACCCGCCTCCAGGTATAGATGTAGGCAATATCCATTAGGGTGTAGTAGTCCTTCAGAGGCTCCTCTTCATACATCACATCGATCTGTTCAAGATACAAACCCATGCATTAAGGAGCATCCAGGCATTTATCCCTAGCACAGGATTGCTCTGAGGTAAAAGTAGCCCCACTGTCACAGATATCACAAATACATCGAGGAGCAATTTCTTAATACTTTGGTATTTACAGCACTAAAAAAATTACAGTGTCACCAAACTCTACAGACAGGTATTTTAAAAAGAAATCAAATAGCATATGACACACACCAGAAATACTTGGCTGTTACCATTTGTTGGGACTGGCTGTAATGAGAAAATGAGTCCTACCAAAAAAAAAACCCCAAAAAACCCAAACAAACAAAAAAATCTCTCTTTCCCCATGGGTACCTGGAAAGTGTTAGGTATATCCATCTTACTCCGCAGGAACTTCCTTAGATGCATCACTGTCATGGCTGCTGGGCAGCGCAAATATCTTTTATCATTCACCTAATGGCACAGTAAAGAAAATCATTCTACTGAAAAGGAGCAATTATTCCCACCAATGTTGTATACTAATGTTTCATGCTGAAAAAAGTGCACCTTACTAAACTATGAACTGTAATACAACAATGCCTGCTGTCTTAAAGGGCACATCAGAAATAAGTGGCAAATTGCAGTTCTAGAGAAAGTAATCAAAAATTTTAACTAAATTTATATGTAAATATTTGTATTTTATTTAATATCTTTTTACAGCACATATGCAATACACATTATTTTTTAATAAATTATTGAATATTTTCCCCAAACTTTGACCAAAAAAATCAGATTCTGCTTTAAAAATAATACTGCAGGTATTTTTAATTTTAAAAAGCTGCCTGCGTATGGAGCTGTATGAAAACGTTTTACCTCTTTTGTACCTAGTGCCATAACAGGAGGTGTGCTTCCTTTGTTCTAGATACACATACCTACATATTTTTCTCAGCTACAGACCTACCTCAAAGTTGTGTGTGATTTGTTTCCTCTGGAGTAAAGGAAAGTTATTTACCTCTTCCTTTGATTTTTCTTTCTCCTTATTTCCTTTTCGCTCCAGTCTGTGAGAAGAAATTACACAATTACAACAAATAATAAATACAGGTGCTATCAAACAGGTAAACATAAAATTTTGCCATTCTGGAACTTGCCTATTCTGGTCAAAGAATTCAATGGATAAGCTTATTATCTCGTCGTCTGTTATAATTCTTTTGTCTTCATCAGCCACTTCTCCCCTGTCTTCATTAGAACCATTGGCAGCTGCACAGAAATTTCCACAATAATTTACATTTTGAAATTCAAATCAGGAAGAATGGCGAATCTCAGTAACAAGAAAAAAAAATCTTCACAGTAAGATAATGCATGAAAGCTACCTGACTGTTAAAACAATAAACTTTTATTATGCTGACTTTACTTCTTAAAATTCTGTGATGGTAATACATCACTTGTAAGTTAAAAAGGAAACAGTAAAACATCTAGCCCAATGCTACACATATTAAAGTTGAGAATGAGAAGCTTTTACCATCAGCCGACGGATGAGCAGCATAAAAATCCCTTCTTCTTTTCATTTCATCTAGATGGAAAAGCACATATTTTTCTTTTAGTAGGTACTCTGTAACTCACGGTATTGATATAGGATAGCGGCTCTGGTTCTGTCTTTCTGCTTTTAAGAAAATACCTGATTTAACTACTTACTTTTGAAAAGGCCTGGTACTAGCTTGTACACAATATCTTGGAGAGTTTTATCTGACCTGAAAAAAGAACCCCAAAACATAAAATTGAGCAGATGAAGCAATATTTTAATCCAAATGGCAGCTTCTCACCCATAAACTTTCACAACAACGAGGCATCTTCTACAAAGTGGGAGGCCAGTCATAAAAAGTTAACTTACAGGACCTTGTAATCAAACTAACCCTGCTCTAAATACCACTCTGAACCAAAACTCATCCGTGTTACCTCAACTGAAAAACAACTCTCTTAGACTGAAGGAAGGCCTTCAAAACTACACGTCATCCCTAGAAAGAGCAGTGAGCAACATGCAGTGCTGACAACAAAAATGTTTTTGAAAGGCAAATGATACTTTAAAGGCTTTTGCCTCTTAGTTTGGAAAGTTGCAGCAGGAGTTTTCATGACTAGGAGCTATGGTTGGAGTGATGCATGTCTTGGAGATACAGAGAGGCAAGAACTGTCGGTTGGTATGGGAGAATGGGGGAGAGGGAAGAGGCATTAATGACTGCTGTATGCTACAAAAGACCAACAAAAACTTTCTGTCTCACATCTAGAGGCATCTTCAGTTTCAAACAGTGAAGAAACTCCAAAGAGAGCACATACACATGAGTTAACTTGTAAATTGACAAGCCCTTTCAGATTTAAATTGCAGACGAAGAGATAACATTGACACCGATTACCGCTGGTCTCCCCATATAAAGCAAAACGAGAGATGCAAGTGTGCACCTCGCAACTTTCTCCTACCTTATATTCAAAAGCGGTCGAGTTTTGTGAACTTGGACATCACAGATAGGACAATACTTGCTGGTCTCCAAGTAACGCACGATACAGGTCTTACAGACTGTAAGTCAAACACCACAGGCTTTTAGTGATGCTCCTAGGTGCCGCTCAGATATGCATAGATAAAGGTGCGATTTTCTAAACTATGCAAGCTAGAGCAAATCGTCCATTGTCAGCAACGCGCTGCTTAAGCTAAACAACTACCCAAATAAGCTGCAATTACCATGAAAAGGAGACGCTTATAGTACATATATTATTACTTTAACAAAGACCGTAGGGCCGTCCTCAGAAAATCTGCACCGCGGCTGGAACACCTACTTCCCCTCCCGTCGGGGAGGAGGAAGGCGGAGGTCCCGAGCCCCTCGGGAGGTTTGGGCTTGGGAGGATTTTTGTTTTTTGTGTGTGTTCCCGGGATGCCCGGAAAGGAGGGAATCGGCGGGGGAAAAACGCGGAGCGCCCGGTCGTACTTACAGGAGTGGAGACACTCTATGATGGTTGTTGCATCAATGAAGTACCCGCCGCAGAGCACGCACATGAGATGGGGGTTTAGCTCGGTTATTTTGATTCTGGTTGTTCGGTGCATTTTGGCGTGGCGAGGAGCGGCTCTGAAAGACACACACACAGAGGACCGGTCAGCGGGGACGAGCGCGGCGGCGTCCCAGGTGCCGCGGTCCGGCGCGTCCCCTTCCCCCGTGCATCGCATCGCATCCCCCGGCACAGGGGAAGACCAAGCGCGGAAGACGAAGGCGGCGGCGGGCGCGGGGCCGGGCGGCGAGCGAGGGCCGGTCCCGAGGCCGGCGGGGCGTCCCCGCACCGCAC
>VZTZ01043086.1:620326-652577 GCA_013400955.1 Drymodes brunneopygia
GGCGTCGAGGCGACGCGTCCCCTCGAGGGCCGAGGGACGCTTTTCCGCCCCGAGCGGCGGCGGCAGCGGGTGTCGCGGGGACCCGCGGTGTCCCCACACCCCGCGGGCGCGATGGGCAGCCGCCGGAGCGGCAGGGAGGGAAGCGGGGAAACCCTCTCGGTGCTCGCCTCCGATGAGGATAAGACGCCGCCCGCCGCTCGGGCGCGGGGAAGCGGAGAGGAAAAAGCCCGGCTCCGCGGCGAGGGACCGGCCGCCGCCGCGCATCCTCCGCGGGGCCGCTCTCCCTCGCTGGCAGGTACGGACGGAGAGCGCCTCGGAGCCCCTCCGCAACTGCCGGGGGGAGCGAAGCGGCCCCGCGGAGAGCAGCGGTGCCGAGCGCGGCCCAAGGCGAGCGGGAAATGCTGGCAGCAGCCGCGCCGTCGAGACGGAGCTGCGCCCCCGGCTCCGCTCCGTGGACTCTGCCGCTTTCCGTGAGGCGCCCCGAGTCCACAAGATTAAAATCGAATCCTTTCTTGCTCCCTGCGCCGGGGTCCAGCTTTTCCTCGTACGAGAGATGTAAGATCGGCTGGAAATGACAAAGCGCGGCGGGCGATTTAGCAAACGCGCCGTAGCCGCGGCACGGGAAGAAGGCGCTTTTGCCTCACCGAGCTTATCTAACGTTTAGCATCTTAGTTTTAGGTACAGCTAATTCATCCATAGAAATTGCACAACAAGTGCGAACAAACTTTTATTAGATCACAGAGAAAAATAAGCAGTGACGGTTGTAAAAATATACAAAATAAGATAGAAGGAATACTTTGATGACACGACAGTTCAGCAAATATTTAACAGGAGTTAATAAAAAAAATTACATGAGCAAGGAATACCCAGTGCAGACGTAAAAAAGTTATTTCACTTAATTCACATCCAAAGACTAAAAAAAAAACCCCAGTTTGCATCAAGAGATGAAAGACATTTGTCATTTAGGATACACTTAGGAAGGAGAGTGCTTCAGCAGGCTGACACCTTCCTTCAGTCACATCTGAGTCGCTCGTTCTAGACTTTTTGCAGCATCTTTTAGTTTTCCCACTAAGTCCTAAGAGATGAAATAGAGTCTTAGAATAAGCATATTTTTAAAAGGTCAGCTAGAAGAACAGAATTTTTTTTTATACAGAGATGCAAGTGAAACCAGCACCTTGCAGCACAAAGAAGGGTTGCAACTGATGAACAATGCAAGCAAATAATTAAATAGCTCTGTATTTTACAATGTAGTCAGAAAAGTGGTAACAGAAGGAAAACACTTATTTTAAAATGTATTTTCTCCTAAAACAGATCATTATTATTACCACATAGATATTATTGGTACTGTCACAATGGCTAATGCTGACATTTGCTTCAGGCTTTGAAGTACTACATGGATTTCTAAAACACTGAAGATATTTTGAGGGCAATTTTGTATTAGGACCATTCTCCAGGCAGAGCACATCAGATTTTCCTATGCCAGAAAACTGACTAGAAGCACTCATTACTGACAAAAGGATAACTTTGGAGACATTTAAAAAGAGGAGGTGTGAACCTTAAGTTTTAATATCTTGCTTTTCCTCTCCCACCAAGCCCTCTTCCTGATCCTCCACAGTTTGGTCACTTCCAAGCGTTACAATACCTCTATTGTTCAGTTACACATTTAAATCGCTAAACAAAGATCAACGTCTGTTTCAGGACATTTCTTACATGTCATTAACACGACTGAAGAGCCTTCAGTTCCTTCTCTATTTTTAATCATGACACATTTAAATCACTGAACCAGCTTCTTTAATCATTTCCCTAAAGCATGGGAAATCAGAGTTTCAGAAAATGATGAGTTTCCTCCCACATATACATATGGATTACAGTTACGAAAACAGACAAAGTATTTATGCACGTATGTAAAACACTCCCCACACAACTAAATTCAGTTACTTTGCAACTTTATTTGAAAAGAAAGTAAAAAATACACTTGAATAACTTCTATGGAAAAATCTCTTACCATCACAGTACCAGATTTTTTTTAAAGTAATAGTATATATGATATCATTTTGTTTGGCAAGTTGTTAAAAACATGTACATCCACAATTGAGGCTAAGCATAGAATGATGAAGGAAACAAGTACCTGTAATTGCTCCATTGTACAACTAAAACTAACATCTGGGTGTGATCCTGAATCATTGCTCTGAAGGGGAAAAAAAAAAAGCAAAGAAACAGCAATGTCTATTCTATTTTAAAAATATAATGAAATTGCTTCTTTTCCTTTGAGGCTGCTTGGAGTACAGTACCTCTACGTTTAAGGTCACCAAATAGGAAGGCTGATAAGTTTTATGAAGTTGATTGTTCTAAATTAAAAACAAAGAACACATTAAAAAGCCAGGTCTCAGCATTAAAACAGACTAAAGAAACACCTTGATCTGTTAAAATTACCTTGATCTGATATTCCAAGCGCCAAGACACATCAGTTATATGGAGAGGAGATCTGCCTATGCTGAAAGACACAACAGTTACCAGTTCCCTACGCTAAAAGAAAAGGTCATTTTCTCAAGCTGTCATCAATAAAGAACTTTTTCATGATCCTGGTAATGCTTCTTGGGAAGCTCTAAAAGGTTTTTTTAGAGTAGAATTCCAAATGAAGAAAAGTTTCAACACCTGTTTCCTAGAGTTTGTTAAAAATGCACTTTATTTCTTAATGGAATAATATTACTTACTTTAATCACCTAAAGTATGCAGAAGTGTTTTCCAGGACAGTTTCAAACTTACTGTAAGTGAAACCATGTCTCTGCTGAGTAATTGACCTACCTTCCCAATAGGATTTCCAATGCATCCTTGTTTTTCTGGAGCGAGAAAAAAAAATATTTGCTAGATTCAATAAATTCCTAGGAAGGGAGAAAAATTAACATCTTAAAATTAGTTTAAAAACCTGATATTCGGTGCAAAATTGTTCTATTCTCTCTTTATCCAGTTTGCAGTCTTCTAGGCACGCGCTACGGGGAAAAAGAATTTATTAGTTTTCTAGTAACATTAACTCAGCAGTACATTTTTAAGTAACAACCGCTAGAAAAATGGTGCAGCTTCCAAGTATGAGTACCTTATGGCAGATATGTCAGCTTTCTGCTTCCCTGCCTCCAGAATACACGTTGCAGCCGCAGCATGGCAATGTTTTAATACTGTAGGGTCAATATCTTTCAGGTCTGGATCGTCTAAAATAAATGAATTACTGATGACACACTTCTTTGCCAAACGCCAGTACACGGTACCAAAGGCTGCTGCTCGCCCTTTGAACGCTATCTTTCCCACAAAAACTTCAAAATGAAACACATTTGGTGTTTCAGAGGGAAAGGACGGAGCAAGTAGGCAAGGTGTGAGGAGGCGGAGGGGAAGGTGAGGGGCTGCCGCGCTGGCCGGGGCAAGCCGTACCAGGCGGGGCTGTGCGGCGCTGCGCGTCCCGCCGCCTCTGCATCGCCTTCCCATTNTACCCAGGAGACTTTTTAAGCAACTACCAAAACGTCAAAGTCAAAAGAAAAACAACCCTTTGTGCAGAAATAATAATGAGGTTTAAAAAAAAAAAAAAGAGAGCGAGAAAGAGAGAAGGAAAACCTCAATTTCCTCTGCGAGCCCCGTCCGCGATCCTCAGCAGCCTCGTAATGGCGAGGAGCGGGGCTAGGGACACCGGCCGGGAGGGACAGCGGGACCGCCCGGTACCGGCGGCTCCCTCCGCCCGCGTAGGCGGCGGCGGAGTCATTAACACGGCAGAATTAATTGCACGGCCGTGCACCCCCGTGCCGCGGTTGCCGTAGGACGTGTCCACGCGCGAAACCCGCGGCAGGGTCGCAGCGGAGCGGCACCGAACACTTCCCTTAGCCCACCCCACCCCGNGCTCACGCGTGTCCGCTGCGTCGCCCCTCGCTCCTTGGGGTTTGAAGTGGGAGGTGATGGTGTTTCCGTGGGGCGTGTTTCGGGGTGTAATTAGCTCTTAATAAATCTTAAAAGTGTTCGTACCTCATGAAATCCCCTAAGCTCTTGTATCTCACTAGATGTCTAAAGTGCATGTGTTGGTGTGAAGCTTTTCAGCCCAGGAATGTGCTGGCGGTTATCTCAAATCCCCAGGAACAAAGCCTTATCCCTTCATTACGTGGAATCATGGAACCACTGAGGTTGGAAAAGACGGTCGAGATCCATCAAGTCCGACCATGAACTGGATACCACCATGCCCACTCAACCATACCACAAAGTACCATAATCTACTCGGGGTTTTTGACATTTCCAGGGATGGTGACTCCATCACCTCCCTGGGGCGCCAGTTCCAATGCTGAACCATGCTTTCAGTAAAGAATGTTACTTTTCTTCTGAAACGTCTATGTGTATCATCAGATATTCCCCCCTCTCCCCGTGGTTATAGATGTGCGTAACAAACCACATTTTTTACATGCTGTTATGGCCAGCTGTAATCTGAATTTACTATTAAACTAATCTCTTTTTTCCTAAACTCATTTTATAACCAGANGCAGGCGCGCATTAGCGATGACACCCGCGCAGCGGCACCCTGGAGCCGTCCACGGGCAGGAGCCGCCCCGCGGGTGTGCGGCGGCACCGGCCGGCCCAGCGCGGACACGCGCGTACCTACGCGGAGGCNATCCCCAGGAACAAAGCCTTATCCCTTCATTACGTGGAATCATGGAACCACTGAGGTTGGAAAAGACGGTCGAGATCCATCAAGTCCGACCATGAACTGGATACCACCATGCCCACTCAACCATACCACAAAGTACCATAATCTACTCGGGGTTTTTGACATTTCCAGGGATGGTGACTCCATCACCTCCCTGGGGCGCCAGTTCCAATGCTGAACCATGCTTTCAGTAAAGAATGTTACTTTTCTTCTGAAACGTCTATGTGTATCATCAGATATTCCCCCCTCTCCCCGTGGTTATAGATGTGCGTAACAAACCACATTTTTTACATGCTGTTATGGCCAGCTGTAATCTGAATTTACTATTAAACTAATCTCTTTTTTCCTAAACTCATTTTATAACCAGAATTGCTGTTATATTTTGGCAAAAGGCTTTGCATGTTTTGACATACAAAAATAGTTACAGATAGATAAAACAGCCTTTTGTGGTGATGCAGGAAAGGCGTACAACTGCTATCTGAAAACATCTCTATGAAAATCTAATAAATTCTTCACAAGATACTAACGTCTTACACTACCATTTTATTCTTTAAGTAATGAAACATCGCCATAGTCCTCAAAAATACTAAAATTAATAATTTAAAAGTAAACAATGGTATAGTATGTGGTTATATCTCAGCTAAGGACCAAATGAGGACTGATGTAATAAAAAAAGGTAAAGGCCTTAGTGTGTTACATGAATCATGATGTATTTCTTTGGAGTTCATGTACAAAAAATATTTTAGATCTAATTTTTTTCTTTGTGTGTGTCTGTTCTGAATGGTCAAGAACATTACTGTATTACTTGGCATTCTTTATTGAATAAACACTTCTGCTGAATATTTCTTACAGGGCAATCCAATGTTGAAAGCTGCTCAGCCTAAAAAAATATGAGTAAAATCTAAAGGCCTTTGCCAGATTAATTATTTTAAAATAATGTCTATATCATGTCAAAAAACCCCCAAAATTTTAATTTCATCTGAACTATTCGTAGCAATTAACTGGTAGCTGATTTAATCAAAATGCTGTTTGGAAATTTCCATCACTCTTACTAATTACAATCCCCCATCTAAAAGCTTGGTCTCCAGCTTTAGAGGCCAGTTCCAGCTTTGTCCCAGTACAGATGGTAAGATTAGACTTTATCACATCTCTCTGCAACACCTCTTATGTTTATTTGAATCATGCTACATTTGAGATGATCCTTTAATTTCTTTTCTTTTCCATTTTTTGTGATTTTAATATTTTTGTGTTATTATTTAATTAATCTTTTCTGCAAACCCAACCATTGCATGCATCTCCTTCAGTATCAAAGGATTCTGCCTCCTGTGGGTTGTCTGGCCACTGTTATATAAACACACGTTTGTATACCTGGGTCTTAATTGTGTCCAAATTAAGGTAAAGAGGAAAATCATACTGGCTGCAGAATCAGGCTCTCAGTTCTAAGTCTCATGTACAGTATGAGGCCTCATGACACTGTGAAGAATGAACATGGAATGTTTTGGAATATGGTCTGAAATACTGCCTCTGGCCTGATACATAAAAATTAATACCACTGAACTGACAAACTCCAAGCTTCACAGTCTGGCAGACAGAAGTCCCAGTCTTTTTTTTTTTCTTTCTTCTTTTTTTTTTTTTTCCAGAAACAAGAAAGGGGTGGTGACAGGCAGGTGGGCTGACAAAATAAGGCTTTCTTTCTTTTTTTGATATGGTTGTCAAATATAGACATGATACCTAAGAAAAGCCAGCATAAAATGGAGGACAAGAAAAACCACAACATAGAGGAGAGGATGGAGTTCTGAGCTGTAGAATTACAAAGGTAAGGAGACCAGGGCTATAAAAAATGGTTGTCACCTAAAATATATTAAAATGTACACATAAGGTATGATTGCACATTACAGAAATTTCTTCTTCAACATCCCCTTATTATTTATAGCATATTGAAATCTATAAATTAGCATTTAACTTTAAAGGCAAAACAACTGCTAAAGACTCATTGCAAGATTAGGTAATAGATGTAAATCTCATCACAATTTCATCACAAAATTTATATTATCAAGTCCTCTACCCAGTCTCTCCGCTTGACTTTTTTTTCTTTTTCCCTCCTGGAAGGACATGAGATGGATTTAGACAGAAAGATTGCTGTGAGATTTTGCTACTTGTTTAGACCATATAGACATTTTAAAGACCGGTTCATTAAAATTTCCTAGAGAAGTCTAACCTGTATATTGAATAAAGAATTTGTGAAGGAAATGCATAAATACTTGAATAACAAATAACCAGGGAAACAAACTACCTCAGCCCATGCTGGATAGTAATTTTTATAGCTTGAGCTTCGTTACTCAAAACAAAAGAGTTCCAAATGAAGGGAAATCATTAGGTTCTCCAGAGCACTAATTAATAAAATTTAAACATTGGCGTAAGTATTTCTGAAAAGCCTCAGATTAGCATTTTTTCATCTATGTATTGCTCTTCACAGAGTTAAGAGACAGTAATAGAAGATGATATTCTAACACCAGTCTTCTGACGAATTATTTCTGAATTCCAGGAGTTTCTTCCACACATTAATGGAATGCCCCTTGAACTTTTTTTTAAAGTCAGTATGAAGTCTTCTTTATTATAAAATACATTTTTTCTGAACACAATATTTTAAGCAGACCAAAACAGTAAGAATAAGGCAGTATTTTCTACAAAATTTATTTCTTGCTGGAATAATACCTTTAGAGACAACATGATATTCATTTACCAGTAACTGACATGACCATAGAAATAAAGAAAAGGAGTCTGTATATGCCAGAAAGTCCATTAAAATTTCTGTCATAATCACAGGCACAAAAGTGCAATATCATAAATAAAATACTGCCTTGAACCAGGCAATTATGTGGATTATTTAATTGGCATGATTACTGTAGGCAATTCTCATATCTGCTGAAAGTGCAGTACTTGTCACATATTAAAAAGAAAATATTTGCTTTCAGAAATTTTTGGTGTGTATTAATTTCAATAAATGCATTGTTTGTCTAGACACAAGGACTATTCAATAAAACAAGCTTTGTTTGCTTGCAAATAGTTCTGATTAACAGTTAAGGAACTTAGCTTTTTATTTAAATATGTGAAAGCACTTGATTTATTTTGGTAAGGTAAAACCTATAGTAGCTGAATAATTTTTTTACCAGGTATTTAATATTTTTTGTTCTATTTAACCTGAAAACCATTTTTTCTACTAGGTGGTATTTTTGGAGTTAAATGAGATTAATTTATTTAAAAAGAAGTAGGTCTTATCTATTTACCTTTTGATTAGCTTTCTTCAGCTTGCTTTTATCTTCTATTTGTCAAAACTTGCAGTCTTCTGATTTTCCCTTCATACATGAAAAAGCCAGGTATTCCTAAGCTGTAAAAAAAAAAGGAAAAAAATCGAAAGCTTTCACCTTTTAATTTTACACTTTTAAGCTATTAATATTTCACTCCTTGTTTAAATGCACAGGAACAGAGGCAACCAGAGAAGTACCACTGCTTAAAACATTATAGTTCCTCTGATTTCTAACAATTCATAAAAATCTTACTTATTATAAAAGTTCCATTACCCTCTTATTTTATGAAAACAGAGATCAAACCTCTAAAAATTTATTTGAATTTATATTGTATAATTTCTTGCCAAATAAAAAAATCACAGGAATAATTTGCATACTTTATATGTAAGATCATGCAAAAAACTGAGTAATAAAAGAATGTAAAGATCTGTGGATGTGAGCCAGAGTTCCTGTGATGCACTAGATAGTACATCCTCCAGGATAGCAGCTTTGTCATTTTATGTGTTTTAACTTATTTTGAAATCCCTCTGATTAAATGGAAGTCTTATATTTACTGATTTTTCAGTCGTTCTCTTCCTCCTTCTCCTTTCACAGAGAAATAAAGCGATGCAGTTCATAACTTGTTTGCTCTTTCTTAGGATAAAACTCTGATGTCTTTGATTAAATTCGTGGAGTTTTACAAATGAGGCCTACATAAAGCATGCTGCTTTTAATGTCAGATGCAGAAATACAAGAATTCCTGCTGCTTTCCTGGAATTATGGTTATAATTCCATGTCTAGTCCTGTGTCACAGATGAACAGTTTGTCAAATTCACAAAAATACTAGGAACTGCTTTTTAGTTACCATAGTGGTATTCTGTCTTTGTAAGCAACTCTTATTGGAAGCAGGTCTTAAATGGATGTTTTTGCTGCTTTTCAAACGACCTGACATAATTTACAGATGCTTCAAAGTTGAGGCAGCTCTCAGATACAGATGTCACACATTGTACCCAAAGTTCTTTACATCTAGCTTTGTTTTTTAGATTTATTGAGAAAAGTCTAATCTGTACGTGATTTTTAACAGTAAGCCAAGCACATTTGAAATTTGTTAACGTTTTAAGTAAGGCTTTTTACATGTTTATACACGTGATGGTAAGATTGTAGCCTTGCTGGTGGAAACCTGTAAGGAGAATATTATGTTCTATTGTCAAGAAGCATTCACAGTCTGTCACATTAGTGCTGGAGATGTGTGTGGAAGAGTAATTATTATAAGCTGACATCCAGGAAATGTAAGTAAAAATAGATAAACCTCAAAGGAAGATTATGCTGTGTGGCTTAGGTACTATTTGTCTCCAGATGTTTAATGTCACGACACTAAAATGTTATTTAGTTTAGCACCTAATTTTGCTATGTAAAATAATTTTGTATTTATATAACAAACAGAAGAGTGATTTTCTTAGCTCTGCACTTAGTTTCCTATCAAATTAGATAAAAGCAGAAATACAGAGTTACCAGCAATCCCATATTTAGAGGTACATGACATAACATTTTTAATTCTCTTTATACAGTTCCACAGTATCAAGTAGCAAAATCATCTAATTCTGCTAATGTAATAAACAGTTTTTAGAAAAAAACTTGTTGAAACAGATGTTGCAGCAAGAACATTTTTTGCTAGAATTAGACCTGCTGTTTCATGAAAATGTTTGATTCTGGTCATAAAACAAAGCTTGCACGCCAAAATGATAGATGCCTTAAAAGAAGCTTTGATAAATGAAGTCCTGCAGACCATGGCATTCGCAGTTCCCTTTTGGCAGCAGAGAGGAATGGCTCAGTAACAGTTAGGAAACAGACTTACTTAAGATGGTTTATTGCATCTAAAGATATTAGGGCTAGTTCTGCAGCTCGTGTGAATCAGCATATCTGCCTTCAAATTACTTATGTTGCATTGTGTCAGCAGAGAATCTGGCCCATATCCATTATCTAGAGGGAATATCAACTACTACAAAGCATACTTATCTAACCAAAAGCAAACGTAGAGTACGTAGCTCATTGATGTTTCTTGTAACACTTATGTTAACCTTTATAGTGTGATAAAAATCTGGCACAGTTATGTATGGTTGCAAAGGATCTTGCTTTGATAATATCAACAATTATAAATTTGCACTTATTGCTTTTAATGCTGCTTCAAATTACATTGATAAAAGCTTAACTTGATATTGATGAGAGGACTAGTAATTTAGGATCTTGCTGTTGCTCTAATTAACTTTACTGGAAGCAGAATTAGGCCTCTCCTCTGAAACAGATCTGCCTATCAAAGTAGAATGATGTGGTTTGGGGATTTTTCCTTTTAAAATTTTTTTTTGTTGTGTAGTGTATCTTTTGTGTTCTCCTGCTGCACATATTTCATCTCTGATGACAACCACATTTTACAGAATCACAAAGTTTAGAGTCCTGGCTTTTGTATATAAACAAACGTGTTATTCAACTCAGTAAAATCAGTGAGAGTGAATTCAGATGCAGAGGCATCTGCAGAGTTCCAAGTTAAAAGTTCTAGTTGAAATGACTACCCTGTGAGACCCAGAGTAACATAACAAACTCTTGTTCATTCTTCATTTGTTTGCCTCAATTAATGAAAGAGGACATTTACTAGTTATCAGAATTTTGAGCAGTAAACACTGGGACTAAGTAGTGTTTTAGTTGGTGGATGTAATGCTGCAACCATTAAACCTGTTCAGCAGATGTTCCAGCAATAACTTAGAGGCAAATCGAAGCATTGAAGTACGTGAAATTTTAAACATGCTGAATTGTCTGCATCATTTATGTGACATCAAGTTTACTTCAGGCTGTGGAAATAGTTTTGCTGTTAAAAATACAATTGTGGTTTCTGCTCATTTTAAATAGCAAATGGCATTATGATCACTCTGAGAAAACAAAGAGGAATGCTTTGGTGACCCTAAATTTATTATACTGGCAACACCACTGAAAACTACGAGTGTCCATGTACTCTCTGTTTCATGCAAGATTTATTTATTGTGAGAGAAAACCCTGATGGTTGGTTAGTGAATTAGGTCAATAAGCAGTACGATAGTGATAGGGGAGATTCTATTGCTCTTGGGGATTTAGGCTTCCTAGCACGACATTTAAATCAATAGGAATCATCAGCTACCCTAATCTGCCCGTACCAAATAGCACTGGGCCTAAGGTGGTGGAGAAAAATTGGAAGAGACCCTGGGAAATTGCTTTCTTTTCCTTGAAAAAAATTAATGAAATGTATTGTGTAGGCGTTTATAAAGATTTTTATAATCTTTTCTGTATCTGCAATTTTATTAAAAATAGAATGTAATTTCTAAAGATAACACTAATTATAATAATAATCACTTCTTATTTATACAGTCATAGAATTCAACTATTTTTGCAAATGCATCAGTAACTTGTCAAAATGTAGAGGAGAAAGCGGCACAAGGCGAGAAATTCCAATTACAGTATAAACAAAATGTTAAGATCCTGTCTTGCAGCTGCTGGTATTAGTTAATACAATGCTGATACAGTTAAAATGACAACAGAAGACAGAGTTAAAATTACAAACCTACATATGACCAATGTGAAGAAACTTAAGAAGCCTCTATTTCGTAGGTGAAGTGAACACTTAATCAGTAATAATTCAAGTTGCTGATGGTACAAACCAGAACTGTATAAGTCCATCAATGAGATCAATGATAAATCTGTGTTGTTTTCACATCCTATGTTTTCATTGAGTAGACAGGAATTTGAGGTGAATGTATAATGCCATAGCAGCTCTTAGAAATCTGGGAAACAGTGTTCTTCTAAAGGCAAATGTATTTTCTTCATTTCTTAATTGCAGTCAAGCATAATTTAATTTTGGTCAATTTTCTATATGAAATTCTGAATTACATTTGTTATCCAGGTGATAACAATTTTAGATAATGTATCATAAACAGTGCATCACTGAAAAAAACTATTTCCTCCTCTTGCCTTATGCTTATTATAAAACATAAATAAACCCTTTCTTTGTTTATATGGTTATATTTATTAAAAGGATCTTTGAAGACAAAAGACTGTATCTTAGACCACCTTTCAGAATAAGCACTAGAAGCTCCCTTCAGCTGCACTGTGTGCTCAGCCAGGGGCACGTTAACCTTAGAGAGCTACGTCAGCTTGCAGCAGATATTCGCTGACTCCGTCAGCCAGGCAGTCTGCCTGCAACACCTACATGGGATGTGTGTTTGTTCAGTCAAATGTTGTTGCCATTATACCATTTTTACAGCAATAAATTTCCATTGAGGCCAATTAGGAACTACTAGAGTGGAGACTGAGCAACAAATTTCAAAATTTGATCCATCATTCCTTGGCTGTCAAGCCCCGTGCCCATCTGCTCACATGGCAAGCAGCCCACTTGCAAGTGAGCTGGACCTTTCCTCTAAGAAATGAGTGACAGGGAAGAACAGTTGAGTTGGTCTGTAACAATGTGAACAATTTTTTTTCCTGCAGGAAGTGTGGTCCGGTATCTAAGAGAGCTGGACAGCATTTGCCTTCTTTCACTTAATTGTATTTTTTGACATGTGCATTGTTAGAAATGGTTAAGTGAGAGAGGAAAGAAAATCAGGGCTTTACTGGTACTGGTTGCTGCCAAAAAGACAGGTTGTATTGGAACAGGTGCTTTGAAAATCTGTGAAAGCCAGCTGAAAGGTGTCAAAATGTGCATAACATGAACCAACAGTTCACAGACATTTTGTGTGAATTTGGTGTTGTATCAGGAAAGTTTAGAAGGAACCCTCAGCAGAGATTATCTGCTTTAGGAACAGCCAGCCAGCTTAACAGGCAGACCCTTGTCTGCTCAATCACAGCGTGCATGATGCTCTCATGCAGGAGGGAAGACAAAGGAAAGAAAAAAGATTTCCTTCTGTTACATTTATATAATTATTTATCTTAGAATCGTCAAATCAGGAAAAAAGATATAATAATCTCTTCCTAAAATGTGTTAAGCTGATCATCTAGCCTAAAAACAAAAGTAGATCAGTTGAGACTCCATAAGCTGTATTTGGGTGAGTGATTAACTGCAGAGTGTGTGCAGGTAAAAGAAAGTAGAATGTGTGATCCTTTTTTATCATACTGGTCAGACTAATGCCTGTGAGCCACACTTGTCCCTTGACCTTGTTAAATGTGGCCCACGTGTTGGAGGGAGTACAAGAAACTTTTCTGACACATTCCCTTCCCACATGTTTTTCCTGCAGTGTGCTACTGTAGATAGTTCTAAAACACATGGGACTACAAGTGGGTTCCCCACGTGCATTTAAAGCCTAACAGAGCTACAGCAGTCAAAACCACATGGGGAAAGAAAAGGAGCATCAGGAAAAAAAAAAGCTTTCCGACTATTTGTGCTCATGTTCTTCATGTGCTCAGAGAACACATGGGAGAGCAAGAGCAAGACAAAAACGACGAGGAAGAGCAAGAGAAGAAAGGAAGAGGAAGAAAGAAGCAGACAGAAGCAAAGAAAAAGGAACAAAGCAAGATGGCATTGAAAAGAAAAAGGAGAAAAGACAAGTGAGAAAGGAGAGGCATTGCAAGGAAATGACAGGAACTGACAAGGGAAAAAAATCATAGAGAAAATAATTTCACTGCTTGAAAGGATTAAACCAAATAAGCTTGCCTGTGCTTTTCATTTCAGCTTTATAGTTCGTGTGCATGTTTAGTTTTAACAAATGTAAGAAGAGGCATCTTGTACACATCCCCCGTGTCATCCTTCCTTTCATTTTGTATCCCAATGCTGCATCTTTGTTTCTGCTTCTGCTTTCTGTCTCATGCCGTCTCTTGCTTACCCCTCCCCTTTTTCTCTTCTCTGCCTCTCAGAGGCAATGAATGAGATGTAGCATATCATTGTATTAGCAGGGCCAGGTTTTTCCTGAACTTGCCTTAAAAATGGAATGCCAGTATGTTGTTAATCTTTCAGCCTTCCCCCCGCCCCCCCCCAAGACTCAGTGTAGACAGCCTGAAATCCTCAACAGAAACCTAAGTGAGTGTATGAGTGAAATGTGGCTTTTGCTCCACGTCTGTCATGGGATATGGTCATAGTCTTGATTTCAAGGAGCTTTACGAGAAGTCAGTGATGAGAAATTTGTCACTGTCTTGGTTGGTGAAGTCAAAGAGGAACAAATAAACTCCCTCCCATCTTCCTCTCATGCTTGTGGACAAACATTTGCATCTGCAGCCCCTCCTTTGGACTTCCTGAGGTGCACTGCTCTCTGTGTGCTCCACTTACTCTGTAAGCTGTCTTTGGGAAAGACAGTTTTGTGTGTTACATAGCAAGTCTAAGTACTGTCACAGAAATATACAAATATTGTTTTCTAATATGATACACTAGGTTTAATTTAAACTGGAATAAAAATTAAATAGCTTTGAATCAATTTTTTACTATATTATCATTGGATAGCCTTTTGTCTCATCTCAGAATTTTTCTTTGATTTGGGGATGAAGATGATGCTGAGATTTGGCATTGCATTTAGATTTATGATTTTTATCTTTAAAAAAAAAGGAAGGGTCTTCAAATATGTATGTACTCTGGTTTTGTCCCCGCTTTCTTTGCATCTTACACTCTATTTTTCTGTTTCTTGTTGTTGACCCTTTTTAGTTATATGCCAGGATCCCAAGGTTTCCAACTAAAGCCAGGAACTCAGGAGGATGAACAGCTTTCAGGAAACGGTCAACAGCTCTCAGGGTGCAATTCTAAAGGTCATTTGTTATCACATCTGTTCCTGTCAAGGCGTCCTCTCTGAGGCAAAGCCCGTCTGAGAGACTGGAAACCCTGGGAGGTTCTATGGTAGGATTTTCTCTCTGATGCTGCATGTGAGACTGAAAAGAGTGCATTCATCTGTGGAGTTCTTCCAGTGTCAGGGAAAACTGTCAGAAACCTTTTCCCCCTGCCCTGTTTCACTGTGACCTTCATTTCCCAGCCAGTGGCCTGAGTCTAAGTGCAAAATCCCCCCAGTTAATATTAGGATTTGTCTGATTTCCCCTGGTTCTCTTGAGGCAGAGTAAAACTGGAGATCACCATTTGGCAGAAAGTCCAAGATTTTTTGAATGTGGCTGTGACGAAGGAGAGTCAGAGGAGAAGGGAAGAGTGCTGGGGTTGAATGAGTAGCCCAGAATGAATGCTGGGGATAACTTTGCTGGTGTTGGAACTTCTCAATGCCAGAAGTTGTTCACTACATGGAAGTTAAGGAGCTGATTAGGCTGGGCAAGTCACACTGCTCAGGCTTGGAGGTAGAGTCCTGCTTTGTGCTTCCCACCATCCACTCACCTCTCTAGGATCATTGTGCCACATCATACTAGAAAAAAAAGTATTTTGCATATGGAGGTGGGGACAAGCATGCATTTTATGGCAGTAATCTAATTATTTAAGCTGAGATATCATCATGATATTGTAGTACTCAAAAAAAAAAAAATAGAGGCAGAATTTAGAATATCCTGTACTGGACTGTTATCTAGTCCAGTTTTTAAATAATATGTGAATATAGTAAAATACCTGATTAACTTAATAAGTGTTCTTATATCAGACATCTAATAAGTGTTTTAAAATGTAAGCACATTCCAGAGTACTTGTTCACTTACTGTGTTATTTACAGGACTGTGTTAGACTAATATTATCAGCCAATGCATCTCCTAGCACTATCTGATAACGCCCTGTTGGGATCTATGTAGGTGTACCATTTATTGGCTAGGCTGCTTTAAATAACTAAACTATTACAAGTCTCTGTTCATATTTTGGAAAATAAATTGTTTCTGTAGTTTAAAGGGTGTGAAGGTGTAGTAGCTTAAAGCATAACCCATTTTTAAGCATAAATAAATTCAGACAGATTCTTTACACATTCTAAAATTTCAGTTAATTTTTAATGTCTCTATTGCTCTATGAAGGTAAAAAAGTTAGGTAAAAGTGGTGCTTTTTGGAAGAAACTTTCATCCTAGTCTACAATGAAGAGATATTCCAGAACTGTACCACATTGTATATTACATAGCAGACAGAGGATAAAAAAGGGTACATTCTGCGTTTGTCACTATTCTGCATCTGTCACTCAAAGAAAATCCCCCTTTCCCTTTTTGGGAAAGTTGCCTAAGGATGATGGGATATGGCTGATAGCAATAATCCATATTTAGGCAGCTAGAAGATTGTGACAACATTAGCTAGAGTAAGGGAATGCAGACAAAGTCAAAACATCTGCTATGGTAACTTTAACTTGCCCTATTATTTCTAGTTGTTGCGGTGTCATAACTTACATTCCTACATCATCTTGCCATAAAAGTAAACATCTAGCTTTGAAATTCAGCTCTAATTTTAAATTATTTGCTTTACATTTCATATAATAAAATTAATATTCTGAAACACAGCACTTGATCTTTGTGTTGGGTTTGCCTGGACAGGTCTTTGTAGTGAGAGGGCTCCGAGGGGTTTCTTTGAGAAGATGCCAGAAGCTTTCTTCATGTCCAACAGAACCAGTGCTAGCCAGCTCCAAGACAGACTTGCCACTGGCCAGGGCCAAGCCCATCAGTGGTGGTGGTGGAGCCTCTGGGATAACCTGCTTAAGAAGGGGGAAAGAAATCCTGGGCAACTTCAGGTGGAGAGAGGAGTGAGAATGTGTGAGAGAAACAACTCTGCAGGCACCAAATGGGGAAAGAAGGTGAAGGAGGAGCTCCAGGTGCAGGAGCAGAGATTCTCTTGGAGTCTGTGGTGGTCCAAGACCATGGTGGTCCAAGGTGGAGCAGAGATCCGTCTGCAGCCCATGGAGGACCCCACCCAAGTGAGTGCCCAAAGGAGGCTATGACCATACCAGATGCCCACCCTGGAGCAGGCTCCTGGCAGGACCTGTGACCCTGTGAAAGAGAAGTCCACACTGGAGCAGGTTTGCTGGCAGGACTTGTGAGCCCAGAGGGATCCACACTGAAGCAGCCTGCACCTGAAGGACTGCACCTTGTGGAAGGGACCCACACTCTGGATGCTTGGGAAGAGCTGCAGCCCATGGGAAAGACTCACATTGGAGAAACTGGTGAAGGACTGTCTGTCATGGGGAGGGACCCCATGCTGAAGCAGTGGAAGAGTGTAGGGAGTTCTCCTGAGGAGGAAGGAGCAGCAAAGAAAATGCGATGAACCGACCACAGGCTCCATTCTCTATGCCCCTGTACTCGGGGGATGAGGTAGAGGAAATGGGGAGTGAAGTTGAGCCTGGGAAGAAGGGAAGGGTGGGGGGAAGATGTTTAAAGATTTAGGTTTTATTTTCTCATTACCCTACTCTGACTTGCTTGGTAATAAATGAAACTAATTTCCCCAAGTCAAGTCTGTTTTGCCCATGACGGTAACTGGTGAGTGGTCTCTCCATGGCCTTAGCTCAATCCATGAACATTTTGTTATATTTTCCCTCCCCTGTCCAGCTGAGGAGGAGAATGATAGAGTAGGTGGGCACCTGGCATCCAGCCAGGGTCAAGCCACTGCAATCTTTAGAAGCTAATTGTACAAGTAAGAGATCTTCTATTTGATAGATTGCAAAATGTGTTGCATTTTATCCCTGATTATGCGAATAATATGATTTGCCTCAGCACAGCTATTAAATGGTTACAGAGAGATTGATTGTGGTATTATGAAGGTTTTCACAATTAATGGTTTTATGAGAGAGATTCAGAATATAAGCAGGTTCCATGACTATTCTTAACTGGAATATCTGAATATGTACCCTTCCATCTCTACAACACTCAGCCTGCCATGGAAATTTTTGGCAGAATAGAGATTTCTTTGATTTTCCAGCCCTTCTTATCACAACATGTTGCTGTTTTGCCAGGACTATAACAATGAGGACATGGTTGCATAAACCACAGGAGACAAATGCCCAGAATAAAGCACTATAATAAATGAAAAAAAGGTGTAGTGTGTTATGAGCCTGATCCTGTCACATGATAGATCTCAGTCAGAAGATTTCGTTCTGTAAATTTCAGAGAAGATCAGTCCCCAACATCTGCTAGGAAATATTGGTATTAATTCTGATTCTGCTCTCTTTTACCAGTCACTCTGCTGATTAGCAGCAAGACATGGTGCTGCTAACTTAGAGCTTGGATGTAGGAGCGTCTGCAGTGTCTGTGCCTGGGCTGCCAAGCCCCATTGCACGTCCTCTGTTCATTCACTGTGCCTGCTAGAATAACATGTTATGATACTGGACTTCCAAAGAATATATTAACTTCCTGACTCTCTATAGTAATACCGTACAGCTGGTTCAAATAAACATTCCAAGCCAGTGCATTTTTCATCTTGAAAAAAACAGCAATCCCAAAGAAGTTTTGTATTTATTCAGTGCTTACTGTCATTGCCTTTGACACCGAGCACAAAATTAATAGTTAAAAAAATTGGACTTACTCTCCAGGCCTTTGCATTGATTCTCTTTTGTTGTTCTTCATTTATTTTGTTGACCATTGCCGTCAAAAAGAGCGGAAAAACTGCTCATGGCATTAATTTTCTTGAGTTATTGCACTGTTCTGTCTCACTAAAACTTTATTGTATTTTTTTTATACTTTGAATAAAATGTAACTGTTTTTATCTGAGCCAGGATCCATTTAAAGAATTCAGATTGCTCTTGACTTTACCTACCTATTCTGAAATTTCACTGACATTGATACGGAAACCAGGTAATACATACATCTACATTAAACTTTTGCATACTATTAAAAAGATGTTCATCTGTTTCTTTAATGATTCCATTGTCAATTAATCTATTAAGGTTTTTATCAAAAAAGCTGCTGAAACATTATGACTGAGAACCATAGGCAAAGTCATCATGTAAATAATGGATATTTTGGCTAGATAAGGACTATAGGTCTGGTCATATTTGATGACACAGTTTTTGTAGTTATACTGTTATAGATACACTGGCTTTTGGCTTCAGGAAGAGTACACATGATTAAATAAAGAAAGATTTTGCCCCAGATATTGTTCATTCACAACATACTAATTCCCACCAGAGAGAATGAAGTATGTCACAGCCTACAGATCTTCTACTTCTTTTTAATTCTGCCATGTCTTAAGTAATTTCCTCAAGAAAATGTTTAGGTGAGCCAGGTCTCTGAGTTGGTTTCTTGAAATCTAAGCTGTAATTATGGAAAAATGAATGGATAGATTTATGGAAGATATTGTGCATGTTCATCCTTTTCTGAAATTTGTTTTAATTCTTTGGGTTCATTATGAAGAAGAAATTTATATTTCCAGTTAGTTGTATAACAATCAGAGTTATTCAAATACATGTGATACCCAGTCTTAAGGAGTTTTTAAAAGCTGGACATTAGTTTTGATCTCTCATCCAAATGGCAGTGATGGAAATGGGAATGTGCCCCTGATTTCAGTGGGAGCAGGAGTAGGTGTTAGTTTTTCATTGTTATACCATACATGAAGAAGGCAATTGTGTATGCAAGACTTACAGTGATGTCAGATCTACATTTTTATGTTTTGTTACAGTCTGTGAATAACTGGACTGTATGGATATAAATCTGTCTTTGATTAAGATAGATTATTCTGGTGTCCTGTTATAAGATTATTTTACATTAACAGAGTTATCATTGACAAGTACAGAATCATTCTGATTTATAGTACTTTCTGAAAAATGTACATGTCTGTGAAAAATGCCAACTTACGCCTGGAATTAAGGGTTAGATGCATGTTCTTTTTATTCTGCCTTTGCATTAAGAAAAACTGTTTTGCCCGTTACTGGTTCACATAGTCAACGTAAATTTGCTTTTCTCAGACATCTTTACAAAATTTACAGATAAGATTTTACGACTGGAAGCAGGGGAGTATTGTAAAACTGCAATATTAGACAAAGTACATAAGAACATTCTGAACCCCCAAATGCTATATTAAGGTCACACACGTTTTAAATTAGGACCCTCTGTTCTCACTCATAAATGTCTCAAACTTTCAACTTCTGATCTGAAACTTTTGGTGGTTGAATATTGTAACAGCAGCCACTGGAATTAGCAGATACTGACCCTTGTGCCATATGACAGGGTGTGTGTAACTGTTCATGACCCTGGCCAGGTTCATGTGACTGAAGCGAAGAATTAGGGTTAGCCTGTCACTGGAGCTCCTGCAGGCTGGGGCTTTGTAATGCAGGTGAACGTGACTGGGTTTTGAGTTAGTCTATCAATATAAAATACACTTATATAAAGAATATTATTAGATTTAAATAATCTTCTTCCCATTCACATGACATCAATCATATTCATAAGCATGAGGAAAGCAAACCATAGCTTAGTCTCACTGGCTTCAAATGTGTGGTTGTTACCAGTGAATGCCTGAGCATTTTGCTTTTATGTTTTCAGCTCGGATTTTTTAAAATTTTTTTTGGTATTGTTTCTTTGTTGTTTTTCTTTTGTTCTTACTATCTGCAAGACATGTTACATGACAAGCACTGAGCATCTATTTATGTGTAGCATTCTAGGAAATGGAGAGTTATAAATATGTATGTCTGATGATAATACGGAACTCTGACAAAGATACTCCTGCCTGTGTTTTTTGGAATTGACAATACAAAGCTATGGTTTATTGAAACAACGATAAAAATAACATTCTAAAAATGTATTAGTTACCAAAATATTCAAAAATGCAAAAAATGTTTTTAGTCCCAGGTAGAAAAGCTCCTCTTTGAAATATTTGCAGGAAAATCTTCCTGCGTCTCCCCATCCCTCAAGATCCATTTTCTGCAAAGCTCTTTGAGCGTGAGAGAGGATAGAGTTTCGCAGCAGTTTATTGCTAGATTTACAATGCTGGCGACAAAGCCATTCTTAAAAAACGGGATAGACTTCATGCAGGAATTGAGTTCTGGTCAGGTTAATGGGTTATGTGGGCCAGACCATGCCTGTGACTCCTCCAGCAGCACTGCTGAAAATGCATGTGAGACCCAGTCTGGTCAGAGAGAGCTTTGGGAGCCCAGCACCCCGACCCTCTGGATAACCTCTCCAATGGAGCAAGAATATGTCAGGGTCATGCTTATTCCTCTCCAGAGACACAAAGGCAACAAGAACAGCCTTTCTAAAGGTGCCATAAGCCAACAGCATCCACACGTTGGTCTGATTACAGAAAGATTGATCCTTTTGCAATTACTCCTAACTTGTGTATTTTGAAACAACCATCATCAAGACTACTGGTCAGCTCATGGAAGGCTGATTGTTCAGCTGCATGTTTTGATTTTATTGGTTAGATTTTATGAGGTTATCCATTGTCCCTTACATGGCACGTTAGCTGAAATTGGCAGGTGGTACAACTGACATTTTGGAACTCGTATTTATGTATTATTTTAAGTAATTTTCAGAAGGCCTCTGCCACTGCAAAAGGCAAAAATGGTTTGGTGCATTAACTTGGGTGGGATTTTTTGTCCCTACTGACTACAATAAGATCATTGTATCCCAGAGTCTTATCATACATATCATACATTCATCATACAGAATTGATTTATGGAACCTTGCTGCTGTGGGCAGCTTGATCTCACTGTCATTGATACTGGTGGCAAAATCCCCTTTTTGTTGTCTCTGTCAGAATTAGGATTGGGCTGCCCAGTGCCTGCAGCATAGAAATTGGGTGGCTCCCCAGAGCTGCTGTGGGTGTACAGTGATTTCTCACTCTTCTTTGTCTCAAAGAGCTGCATTGAGGTCCGTTCCACAGCAGTGAAACAAACACAGCTCAGAGTGTGAGAAAAGCACACTGAAACTGTAAAAATTCACTTCTGAAATTTAAATCCCTCATAAAAGGTGGCAAGATGACAGCTATCAGTTCTGAATGACATGACATGACAGCTATCATGTCTCTTGGGTTGGTCGTTGCCTTTAAAGTGACCCTGGCCTTAGATCAGGGGAACTTGCTTTGTGTTACCTGGTGGTGGCTGCGTGGGATGGGCAGTGCCAGATGGAGCCTGCAGAGAAGAGTGGGAAGGAGCCCTGATGCTGTGGCATCCATGGGGGTGGCCGAGGGCTGTAGTGTGCCCAGGGGCTGGCTGAGGGCCAGGCTCCCAGGATGGCCATCGAGGCATGGTGGGGTGGGAGCTGGTGGACACTCCAGGCTGTCCAGGTGCAGCTCCCCCAGGGTAGTCCGTGGTGGTGACCACAGGGCGTGCTCCCATCAGGGACCAGCAGTTCCATGTGCAGGGCTCGAGCTCATCTGTGCCTTTTTTATTAGCAAAGCACTCTTTGCTGTCCCTCCAGCTTAGTGGTTCTGTTTGAAAAACAGTAACACAAGATGCCACCCAAGACAAATTGTATAAAATTAAAAGAAAGGGTACAGTGCTACATCCTCAAATTTCATGTTGGTAGGAAGTTTTAAAATCCTCAGCCTTCCAGAATTCCTGTGGTTCAGGGCTTGGTCACAAGGGGGGAAAGTACAGTAATCCCGCACAGAAATAAATGTGACTGAATCCTGTTTGCTTTCAAATAATTGCATTTATTTACATCAGTTTAACCTCCATTTAAAATGTCATGTATATCTCAGCTAGATTAATGCATGTGCAAAAAATAGCCTCTGTGGGAAGTGTTTTGAGTAAGCAATTTGTTTTGCTTGTAATTAATGGATTCTTACCTAAAGTACAAGTTATAAATAAAAATAAACTAACAGTGAGTGGTAGTTTGCTGCTGTCATTCAAATAGTGGACAGTTGGGTAATTACAGACCATCAAAGAACTGCTGCACTGCTGATTATTATCTTTTAAGAATTTGCCAGCCTTTCATCGTTCAAAAGAAACTTGCATTGAAGTCTTTAAATATATGCTGTTAATAAAATAAACCCATTAAGTGGTGTGATGGTTGGTATTTACAGCTCACACAGGGGAACAAGTCACCTTTCCTTTGTTGCTTTGTCTGATACAGAATACCACATTGTGAGATTGGCAGCCAAATCTCATTTAGCCACGTGTATCCGTGTCAATATCAGGAGCTTCATTCTGCAAGTGTGTGAGCAGCTTGGCTCAGATGAGAGGCTTTGGAGCAGAGTTGGACTGTACCTCTGGAGAAAGTTACTCAAGTGTTTGTAAGGCCAGATCCTGAAAATGTCAGAAAATCCATGTGTGTGAAACTCATGTGCAAACCTTTGAGCAGAAACCAGAAATCATCAGTGAGGAAGATGTACCCATAGCTGCATCTGCTTTGAACTAGAAATGCATATAACTTCCATCACATTTTATACATACACTTATGCCATGTGTTGCTAAGATTTGTTATTTAAAAATCTTTATGAGTAATATCTTAATATGCATTTACAGAATTTAATTTTCAAAACTAAGCTAGATGCTAGGCACAGAATTATTTTTCACAACTGTGACTCTCTACTTACCTAATATCAAAATGATCAAATAATACATTTCCACGGTAATTTTAGTAAAAACCTGGACTGAGGATTTAAATGATGTTATAGATATCCGTTTTCCTCCTAGAGGTAAACCCATATTTAATATATCCTAGACTGTGATCCCTGTATTGACTAGAAGCAACATTTGAAGCATAATATTGAAAACGGTGTTGGTGCACACAGTGGTGCTGGAGCCAGTGAACTTTCTGTGTCAGGGGAGGAGGGCACAGGCAGTGCAGAGCTGGCTGTGATAGGTCTCCATCAGAAGTGCTGCAGAGCTCTCAGAGCATGTCAGGATTCAGCTCTGCTCCTCTGCCTGTGAGCCCTGCACAGGCAGCAGACTCCTTGTCTCCAGCAAGGAGGCATCCCCCACCTAAGCTGATCTATGTGGTGTGTCTGCCTGTTTATCTCGTGTTTATATCAGAATAAAAGAGTCACTCCTGCATCTTCCATTCAGAATACTTGACTATTCATCTTCCATTCAGTAATAGAATCAAGAGTTTGGATTACTCATCTCAGTAACATTGCCAGGATGGGGATTGTAAACATCTGTAAACAGAACGCTGAAATTATAAATAATATAAAACAAATGTTAAATATTATACTCTTTGGTTACTTTCATTGAGCCAGACTCTAATAATCATTAAGCCATGTAAAAAAGTATAGAGATATATGGTTTATATGAAAGGTCGGTTGCAGTCCACAGTTATTTCTAATTCTTTGAATTGTTTTTAGCAGGCATATCTCTATGTAGCATAATTTCTTGCCCATTTTCAGCAAAACATGCCTAAATTCATCATACATGAAAACAGAGCTGGAGGAAGAGGAAATGAACAATTTTCTAATTTATGCAATTTAAGAGAAATATGGGGGGGTCTTTAATGACCATTAGCTGATGAAATACAAATTATCTGTACCTACCAAGCTGCAAAAGCCCATTGAAGATGGCAGAAATGCTGCTTTTAAAGGCTTCTGTAGTCTTGTGAGATTAGTTTTGTTATAAATCTGCTTGTGTGTCATTGAACTGGATACTGTGATTTGTAAGAACATAAATACAGTTTTTATCATTAATATCATCATTCTTTCTTATGTGTTTTAGCTTGATTCGGCATAATGCTTTACCATGCTCTAAAAAATTCTAAGTTAAAAAATGGAAGAATTTCAGAAAATAATCTGTCTTGAGGTTGCTTGAGAATTTAATTGAGAGTGATTTTAACATTACGTTTTTGTTGATTATCTTAATTAAAAAAAAAAATCAAAAATTTCCAGGTGCACTGACAGACTCCTGCACACCTGTAGGAGTTTTTTTGAGGGGTGAGAATTGGGGAGTTTTTTGTTTGTTTGTTTGTTTGCTTGTTTATAATGAACTGCAAGGAAGAAAAAGCTTAAACCTCTGAGAATCTGGAAATGCCAATCACATGAATACATGAGGAAAGCAACTGCTAAGGTGCTCTGAGTGTTAGCAGAATTTTATAAGCTAATTAATGTGGTAATGACAAGAGTAGGAAGGGCTATAAGACTTAGAAATATGCTGCACACGATCAGGTGTTCTTATATTTTGTGTTTACACTTAGGTAGGTGGCTGTGGAAGCTGAACCAATGTACAGTGTGTTAGTACAGAGTGTGGAAATACAGAAGAAGTTAATGATACCACAGTTACAGCTTGGCTGTATGGAAAACTGGAAATGCTGAATTGTATTCTTTTGAAAAACTGAAACAAGCTGTGATGCTGGATCTTTAGGAGTCTCTTCAGTAGCAACTGGGATGTCTTGCAGAGGATTTTTATTAATATACCATTTTTTTCTTGAAGTAGAATTTAAAATATTTACAATAATGATTTGGAGACAATAAATAATTGCAAAACAAACTTGAGATCTAGAAAGGCTTTTATGTAATGTAACAAAAGTGAGAAAGGAGAAGGGAAAAGGAATAGTTTTAGATCTTTCAGGCCTAGAGGGTTCCTTGGCAGGTGAAATGATGAGATTTGTTGTCTGACTATTCTTGGGCTAATTATTAGGGCCTTACATCACAGCCTCAAGGAGAAGGAGGAGGACTTTGGTACTGTCAGAACATGCTGCTGTGCACAGCCTGTATTTCCTTTTTCTGCTGTGTGTGAGGGACAGTGTTCTGCATAGCATCAGAGATGTCTGACTAGAAGATCCCTTCCCCCAGGGGTGGGACGTCTCACTAAATGTTCTGGCCACTTGAGCCAGGGACATTTTGACCAAAATGTATTAAACTTTGGAGATGTGACCTCTTCTGTTCTTTTTTTTATTGAGTAGTGCATGTGATTCTGTATTTTTAGGGGCAATTTTTCATCTCATTGCCACTTAGTGAATTGCATGCATGTGGAAAACGAGAGAGAATTACCTTGTGTATGCTTCTGAAATAATTGTTAGCATAGTCTAATATTAGTTATAATTAAGTCCTTCTGAAGTTGCTCATGGCAGGGACAATGGCAAAAAAAGTTGTAGTTCCTCATAACACTCTTGCTCTGTCTTACCTTCTATGGACCACCTTAGCTACATTAAATGTCCAAACAACAATCTTTGTACACTGTATCCGTACTTTTAGACATCTATCACGCTTTTATTTTACCTTTCATTTCCTTGGCAGATGGTGCTATAGGGAATTAAGATAAAGTGCAATCATCTGTCCAGTTTCTTTCCTATATCCATATTGTGTATTATACTCTCAGACCCCACAGTGTTCTGCAGGAGATTATCTAAGAAATGATAAATCCTCAGTAGGAGCCATCAAAGCATCATTGCCAGTTTGTAGCTGCCAAGAAGACCCTCACATCTCTTTCACTGTCACTGCATTATTGATTAGCTTGTGAAATACTGAAGCTGTATTGATTGCAAATATTTAGGGATGAAAAGGGAAACATTGTCCTCAAAGGTATTCGCAGCCTTCTCTCCTCTTTCAGAGATCTTTCTTCCCTTGTATTTCTCTGTCCTTTACCTATTATGTAGGGGAGGCTGATGTGTTCATCCGAGGGCACTGGGAAGGTGGGCAAACAGCTGCCTCACCCTGCTGGGGCCAGCAGCCACCAAAAACCTGAAAGAGGCAAATGAAGGACAATGCTTACATTAAGACTGCTTGATTGCTTTTGCACACAAATGCGTTTTGATAGAAATTAAAGGAAGCAAAACCCATTTCCTGTTTGTCTATATTTTCATTAATTTGTGTTTAAAAATTATCATGATGATCCAGGCCATGAGGTCTGAAGCAGTCCTGCCCAAGACAGCACATAACTGGTTGATATTCTAGTCCCATCAGACAACAGAGCTGCTGAAATCCCAGTGTATTCTGTCTGGAGACTCATGGGTTCTCCTAATCCAGTTACAGGAACACTGTGCAGACAAGCTAAAATACAACACCTGCAAAAAATCTTAGTTTGTCGATCCATTTGGGTGAGAGCTGGAAAGGGAATTTGCAAATGCAGAGCAGTAAAATACACAACAAAACAATTCCCTGCACATTCAGCAAGTTAGTTCTTGCTGTCCCTTCTCCAGGAAGTCCCTGCTTAGGAGGGACATTGGCACATGCAGGTGGTTTCTGCCTGGTTAGTGTACAGTTAGTTCTCTGCCTGGTACTTAAGCTGAAATCATTAACATGTGTCTTGTGTGTTACCTGAATGAAAGGCGAGTTCATGGGTTATTACTGCCCATTTTTTCTCTTTGCTCCTGCACTTCCCTGTTTCGATTACAAATCCCCCTCCAGGCACAAAGCAAGCTGGACACCTACAGTGCAGCTAAAGAGTTATTTGCTCCCTAGGTGGACACTAATGAATGACTGCAGTGCTGCCCTGATTGAGGGGGTCCCCACTATTAAAGTTTAATAGAAAGATCTGAGAAACTGGGGGCCAAGAGGAGGAGGAGGGGACAGGAGGCTGTGAGTAACTCTCCAAGTGCCTTCTCTCTTCTTTTGCTGTAGTGGAGATTATACCATCCTTAAGAACAGGAGCAACAGGAGACCGGTCACTTCCCTCTGTGTTCTCCTTTTGCCTTCAATCTCACTGCAAGATACTGAAGCTGCAAAAATATAGCAGTTCCTTTCCACTGTAAAATCACTGAAAGTAGCAGGATTATGGCCTGACTCAAAAATGATCTAATTCAGACTTACTTTCATTTTTCTGATTTTTTTTATCCTTTCATTTCCCTCAAATTCTGTGTTGTCATCTTTTGTTTTTCCCTAATCTGTCTCTTTTTTCTTCACTCTCCCTACTCTAATCTTCCTCTACCTCACACTTTCCAGGATTTGGTATTAGGATAGGTATATTTAATTTGAGGGCTTAAAAGTGATTGGTTTGGGTTTTTAAAAAATTATTCTTTAAATATTCCAGCACCCCATGAATTCCTGTCCATGCTAAGTGATGATAAACTATCATAGAACAGTAGAAGTACATCCTCCATTATTTCAACCGATGTAAATATAAACCTCCTCAGTTTTTTCTCTCTCCCACTGAATTGGAGGAGACTGATATCTAGTCTTAGTTTTGCTTTTAGTTTTTGAGGCCCCATTATTGTAAAACTTGTCCATGCCTGAGACCATATAAAGTAAAGGGATTTGCTATAATGTATATAGAGAGATGTATCCTTTAGTTTCTCTCTGCTGAGAATCACTAAGAATATTCTGGGTATCTCTCACACAGTATTTATAAAGAACAAGACAAATCTCTTGTATACCATTCCTATTATAGTTTCAAGAAGGAGGTTTTTATTGCAGGTTCAGACCATCAACAGGTTTGGTATCTTGAGGTCCTACAGGATGTTGCTCACATTGCATGGGACAGCAATGGAAGAAGCTTCCATTGAGAGAGATAGAATTCTTCTGGAGGTAATGATAACCATAGGAATTAACCATAGGATATAAAGTTTGATTTCAGAATGGGGTATCCCAACCTCCCTCCCTTTTGGCAATAGGGTTACAGGATAAGAAACCTTTGTTGATATTTTGCTGGCTGAAAATAAATGTGGCTGGAGGAACTAAAATATATTGGCTTCTCCATGGTTCTTTGAACCCTCTGTGCCATCTGTCACATAGAGATCTTCTAGAAGTCAATGCAAGAACACTTTGAGCCTGAAAATGCATCATGAAAAGAGCACTGATACTGGAATTTGATTTATTATTTACTCTTTGAAAAGTGGTGTTGCCAATACAACCTGTCAGCACAGGTTTCTTAAGCCTGCAGCCTGGCCAAACATGTTGGGTTCCTGTTTGGAAATATCTGGACTGGATCCACAAAGCTTACCCAGCTTTTCCTTTCTCATTGCCTTTCCTTCAGACATTCTGGCTGAATTATAGCACTTAGGCAGATCTAAACCTGACTAGTGTGATGACCTGCAAAATAACTTAGAACTGGAATTTTCTTTGGTGAGAAAATACCTGGTGAGATTTTCAAGGACATGTGTCTTCCTCAGCATTGCAAGGCTGCAAAATTTGTCTTCTTCTCATTTGTTAACAAATTATGGGTTTGGGTCTACTCTAAAATTTGCCCTTTGTTTTTTTTCCCCTGAAATTTAACCTGTTTAAGAAAACACTTTTATATCATGCTAATAACCTGATTTACTTGAAGGCAACACATGCCTTCATATTACTCTGAATAGAGCTGCTTTCCTGAACTGAGGCCTATGCTGAGAACTTAAGTGGGAATTCTGGACTTCAGAAAATGGTAAAACAGGTTGCTGCTTCTGAAAACACAGGCTGAAAATTCCTGTGCTTTGGTGTGTGTTATGTAGAGACAACATTAAAGTTCATTTGCATAAGACTAATTTTCATAATGTTCACTATTATTTTAAGAACTCTTAGGCATTCCTAGTAGGTGCAGTTCAAAAAACCTGCTAGGACAGGAAAGTTCTGCCTTTCTTACCATGATAATAAGAAGTGCTTGAGATAAATAAGTGCTGTGTGAGAAGCATCATTATTACTCTTCCCATTTCTTATGCCAGAAAAATTTTCTTCTTCTCACTTTAGATTGTGTATGGGGTTTTTAATTTGCTTTTGTTTTTTAGTTTTGGTTGGGTTTGTGCACATACGTGTGTGTGTGCATGTAAACTATTGAACTGGCTGCCACAATGATTGCACTCTTTTCAGTAGTCACTCAGAACAGACAGATTGCAGGGAATGGCAAATGAAATTCCCCTTACAGTACTTCAGCTGAGATCTGAAGATCAATTCTGAAGGCAGCCCTCTCTGTTTGGTTTGGGGTTTGTTTTTGTGGGGTTTTTTTTTGTTTTTGTTTTTGTTGTTGTTGTTGTTGTGGGGGTTTGGGTTTGGGTGGCTTTTTTCCACGACTGCAGACTGTGTTTCAAATTACTGATAATAGTAATGGCTGTTCTAATTTTGTCACACTGAAACAACTTTTTGTCTCTCCTGAACAGGAGTGAAACTACATGTGTAGTGACCCAAAACCAGGCAGCCTGTGCCATTTCCTTTTGGTAAACACAGAGGTTGGGAATATGGTTGACTTCTAGTTTAGTCTGCAGCTGACAATAACCCAAGATTTCTGGATTTTCTCACCTAGTCATCTTATGTGTGACTTGTATCAGAAGAGACGCCAGAGCTAAGTGAGCTAGATAGCTCAGTAAAATATTATTGTTTGGTCTTGTTCTTTGCTTTTAGGATAAGTTGATCAGATTTGGAGGGATGCCCTCTCAGTTATAACACTTCCCTGATTTCTTTAACAGACCCAGGAATAGAAGTGTTTAGTTGAGAAAGTCTTTAATGAAATATAACGAAATATAAGCCATCTTTGTATCTGGAAAGCAGCAAATTTGTATACAAACAACTGAAAAAACCCCATACAAATGCATTTTATTGGAAGAATAAAAGAACAGAATTCTTGCAATTGGTCAAGAAAAAACTGTCAATACCTGCTTCTTCCAACCTTTTGAATCCTTCTTCAGGAATAATGTTAATGTTTTCCATGGTTGGATGCTTGCAGCTCCATAAAGAAAAATATTTTGTCATGGAAATCTTATTCTCTGCCCATAATAACTCTAATAGCAATGTCGAATTGCATTATCTGTCCATTTATCTTAATGTTCCAGTTCTTGTAAGGATTAGAATCATATGTTTCTAAGGAAAACACAAGAAATCTTTGGATGGTAACCTAGAGACTTCTGTTACAAAGTAAGGAATTGGAAATGCATTGGGCAGAAACTGAGTAGCTGTTACACAATTTTTTTGTGACTATGAATTTTTGTAGTTTGGGCAGAGTTGTAACTTGAGACCTGACAAATAGACATAGGCCTCTAGACATAGAATTTGAAAATAGCCTACATTCATTAAAACTCACGTGAATATTCATGTGCACAAAGTAAAACACTTCAGGGCCCAAAATCCACACCCAATCGACAGGTCTGTGGATCTGTGGGTTAGGCCTTTAGTCAGACCAAAATCTTTGTTCCACTAAATACCCACTGGCTTGTGCATAAAATCACAGGACTGTTTGCTTGTCCTCCTGCTCAGAGCAGCCAGAAGTGGTCCAGCCTGTGAACTGATTCTTCTGACCCTGAGAATAGCAGATAACTGGGTAGGAAAATATGCAGCAGCAGGCATAGTGCCCCAAAACACCATTTTTAAAATAATTATTTTAATTACTCTCCAGGGCTTGAATATCTTGTCTTTCTCTTCCATGTTTTAAAATGTGTCCGTCAGTAAGGTACCAAAAATACACAATAAAAGAAAACTGAGCCATCCTGAGTTAATGCTGGCATTTATATGGGTCTTTTCGAAGTTCTGGAAAAACTGGAAAGCCTGAGCTGTGATCAGTAAATGATCGGTCTGAAGTTAATCACTGGGATGAGGAATGAAGTCAAACAGTGTTGGTGAGCCATGTATGGCGCAAAATGTGAAACTGCCTGGTTTCAGGAGTGAGCTGGGACTTCTTGGTCATGGATGGATGGATGCCAGGAGATAACCAGCACTGCTTGGAAAGCAGTCAGTGCCTGTCCTGGTGCTGTGGGTGCCCTGTGCCTGCTCAACTCCAAGGGCTTTTAATGGGCAAAAGAGCTTCAGGGAGACATAGAGACAACATGAAGTGAACGATCTTTTAAGAGTTCGGTGAGATTCAAACAGTATCAGTCTGCGAAAGCAAAGGGGAAACAGTTGCTCGGGTTTGGATGTGAAACTTTGTACTTGCAGAGCTGTAACTATAGTTTACTATAAGGTACTCCGGGAAGAAGATTTTGATAAAAATATGAGTAGGAATGTTAGCTTTTCTTCATGGCTGCTTCCAGTACATAAAACAGTAAATACCCTTAACCTACACACACAGAGGGCTGGTGCCTGTTTTAGACAGTATAACTGTTCCCTGCAGTAACTTAAAATTACCTTCTAGGGCAATTTTGCCGTGATATTTGGAAATTATATTTTGATTTGCATGTGTAACTCATCAATTAGCAGCATCCAAGAAGAAGCAGTTTTAAGTCTGATTTGTGAATTTATTCCCTAAAATAAAGAGCACTGCTGCGAACAATGATTTTGAGAATGAGTCTTTTCTATTGAGTAGGAGAAGAAAAGCCGCCGTTTTCGCTGTTTCCTCGGTGTTTTCTTGGCGTGTGGCGAGGCTCGCGGTTCAGGATCCCGAGCTCGGTGTGTCCGCGGTGGCCGCCGGTGACCAGGGCAGGGGCGGGGAGGCGGCGGGGACGCGGCCGGCGCGAATCGTAGCACTTGTGTAGCAGGGCGGAGGCCGAAGCAGCGGAGTCTCTGTGGCGCAATCGGTTAGCNCGGGGCCGCACGGCCGTCCTCCGCCGCTCCCGGGCGAGGGGTGGGGGACACCCGAGACCGACTCCTGCCGGCGTGCGGCGAGGCGGCCGCTCTGAGCCGTCTTCGAGCGCCGCCGGTGCGGCGACCGGCTCGGTCCTGAGGCTGGCGGGGGCCCGAGTGGCCGGGGGGGTTCGGCTC